>JASVEL010002743.1:0-268229 GCA_032618575.1 Nicotiana noctiflora
TGAATTTGAGTCAATTCGGATCGAGTTTGGTAGGAAATGGGATAAATAGTCTTTGATGAAGGAATAGTTTGGAAAAGTCAACCGGACATTGACTTGTGAGTTAGAGGGCTCGGAATCGAATTCAGATGGTTCGATTAACTTCGGGGGATGATTTGTGACTTAGGAGAGTGATCAGAATCGAATTTGGAGGTCCGATGTAGAAATAGGCTTGAATTGGCGAAGTTGGAATTTAGCGAATTCCGATTGATAGGTGAGATTTTGATCCGGGAGTTGGAATGGAATTCCGACAAATTTAGTAGCTTCGTTAGGTAATTTTGGATATGTATGCAAATTTTTAGGTCATTCGAACTTCATTTGGTCGGGTTTTTGGTCGGATGTTAGTTTTGGAAGTTTTAGTAGAAACTTAGGCTTGAATCCGCCTTGATTTGATAATTTTTGTGTTTAAGGATATGTTTTTAAGATTGGAACAAGTTCATGTTGTGTTTTGGAGTAGGTTGGTGGTTTTCGTTGAGGTTCCGGGGGCCTCGGGATGATTCTGGGGTTCCTAACGGATCATTTTTGGCTAAGTGAGAGATCAGGTTTGCTGTCATAATTGCAGCAGGATTTTGTTCATCGCGTTCGCGATGAGGATCACGCGAACGCGTAGTGTTAACTGGAGAGTTGGGTAATTTTGCCTTCGCATTCGCGAAGGAGGGGATGCAAACGCGCAGGTATAGGATCTGATTAATTGTGTTCGCGATTGGATGCCCGCGTTCGTGTAGAGAGGGAGAAAATGACCATCGCGATCACGTCAGGGTGTACGCGTTCGCGTAGAGTAAAAAAGGGATGAAGCGGATTGTTCATCGCGAATGCGTGAAGAGCGTCGCATTCGCATAGGGTTAAATATAACTGGATAGAAGGGTTTTTAAAAAGAAATCAGTCGCGAACCCTTCATATTTTCCTCCATTTTTGAGCACCTTGAGAGCTAATTGATAGAATTTGAAGAGGAATTCACCGGGAAGTGATTGGAGATAAGTCTCGTGGTCTTAATACATTATTTTATCAAAGAATCTTCCATTAATTCTGTAAATTTGGGTATAAATTGAGGAAGTTAGGGCTTGGATTTTTGCTATGTAAAATTATGATTTGGCGGCTCATTTGAAGTCCGATTTTGATAAAGTTTATATGCACGGACTCATGGCGAGACGAGGATTCTGAAAATGTAAATTTCGTAATTTTTCGAGAAATGGGCCCGGGGCTCGGATTTTGACAACTTCGTGTTTTTGGGTGTTTTTCGAGTCATTTCGATTGGGTTATGATTCATTAGCCTATTTTGATGTATTCTTATTGGTTTTGATCATATTTGGCACCCGAGGAGGGTTGATTTGCAAGGAAAGCGCAAGGCGAGCCAGGACTTTGGCCGGATCGAGGTGAGTGGTAGTAATGAATAATATACTAGGGGTTTGAAACTCGTAATTGCACTATACAGTGCTATGTTGAGATGAAACACACGTCATGTCATGAGCGTGGTGATATTATGACTGGGGATTCGGTCTTAGTCCATCCTGACTATTGGGTTATTGTGCATATTGATTGAGACTGAGCTTATATGTGTATAATTGGGCTAGTTGCCATGTTTGGGGCCTTGTGCAGATCTGTAAAATCTTAGGGAAGCCTGTGGAGCTAAATGACCCCATATTTGTCGACACACATCTCTGCACCGTACCCTTAGCCGTATAGCATAACATGAACCTATACTATGTCGATACTTGGCGAGAATACCTTGTGGCCGAATACCCTATTCTACCGATGTATGTGACCGAGAGCCTGGTAGCGCGTCTATATCGACCGGAGTGGGCGCGACCTCATGCGAGGTATATGATATACGTACTGGAACGGGCCGCATGCCACACAAGTATATACATATACATGTATTGGACTGGACTGCACACACGTACTTACATATATATATATATATATATATATATATATATATATATATATATATATATGTATACGGATCGGCCGCACGCCGCGCGTACGTACATAACACATATCGGACCCGGACCGCACACCGCGTATTATATATACGTGATATATACGCGGACTGGACTGCCACGCCGCAGCATTACTGTGCTTCGGGCGCGCCCCTCCCGAGTCCGCACACACCCCAGCCGAGCGTGGCTTATCCATACTATCGGACCCAGGGCCGCACGCCGCAACATTTTATCTATTATATTGGATTGCGGGCTGCACGCCACAATATTTTATATATATATATATATATATATATATATATATATATATATATATATATATATATCAACTGAAAGAGTGTAAGAATGGCAGTTGAGAGTCCATGATTGTAAAAGGTACAAGACAAAAGAAGATGCCATACTAGCATGTATATTGTGCACATTAATCTCCCTACTTCTGTTTCACTCAAATGATTTTACACTGCTCCTATATAACATGATGGTTGGCTTTACGCGATTTCTTACTGCTCAGTTATTATTTACCCTTATTACTCACTGAGTTCGAGTACTTACTTTATTCCTTACACCTCGTGTGTAGATACATGTATTTATTCATCCGATAGCGGGTATTGGCTGCTTCGAGGCACTGAGTCATCGAGGTAGCTGCCAGCGTCCGCAGGACCCTATCTCTCCTTCCGTTGTCTTCTGTTCTTCTATCTAGACTTGGTTGTATAAGGTATTACTCTCATGTTTAGAGGCTCATACTTGTGAAACTAGATCGTATTGTGCTATTATTTCCGTTGTTTTGAATTCCGCATTATTATTATTATGAAAATAGGATAATTGCCTTTAATCGGAATATTTTTGAATTAATAATTGGATTGGTTATCAGGTAATGGTCGGGTTTGCCTAGCAATGTGTTGGGCGACCATCACGACCGGGGTTTGGGTCGTGGCAAGTTGGTATCAGAGCCTAGGTTATCAGGTCTCGCGAGTCATGAGCCGATTTAGTAGTGTCTCGCGAATCGATATGGAGCATCTGTACTTATCCTCGGGAGGCTGCAGAACCTTTAGGAAAACTTCAAATTTTTTAAATTCATGTCGTGCGACTTTGTTGATCCGAAACTAAACTTTGGCATTCTATTCTCTCGTAGATGGCGAGAACTCGTGCTACAGGATGAGGTTATGGACGCGACCATGGTCGTGGTCGTGGTCGTGGTCGGGGTAGAGCAGCTGGGGTAGTGCCATTTGACCCACCAATTTTCCCCATTCAGGATCAGCCTCTAGTTGCAGAGGTTCCCATAGCACCTGCTCAGGCACCATCAGTGCCTATTGTGATTCCGGGTCATCAGGAGGCCCTGGCTAAGATTTTATCGGTTTGTACTGGCCTGGCTCGGGCAGTCTCGGCCACTACTACAGCAGTAACATCTTAGATTGGGGGTGGTCATTAGACCCCTGCAGCTCGCACTCCTGAGCAGGTAGTGCAGGGTTTACAGATGCTAGAGGTCCCACCAGCCCAGTCAGTTGCCCCAGTCTAACCAGTGTCTCTAATTCAGCCAGTTGCCTCAGTTTGGGGTGATGGGATTCCACTAATGAGAGGTTCAGTAGGCTCCAGTCTTCAGTGGTGCTCAGGGCGAGGATTCCCAGGGATTTCTTGACAAGCGTCAGTGTATGCTTCGGACGACAGAGATTTAGAGTCCAGCGGCGTAGCATTTACCGCATTTCAATTTACTGGGGCTTCCTTCACATGGCGGGAGGCAAATGAGCGGCGTAGGCGAGCAGATGTAGCACCTTTGTCATGGTGGGAGTTCTCCACTATCTTTTTGGAGAATTGGGTACCACAGTCTCAGAGAGAGGAGATACGTAGGCATTTCGAGTGGCTTTGACAGGGAGACACGACTGTGACCCAGTATGAGGCGAGAGTTTTTGAGCTAGCCCGTCATGCCTCTTGGATAGTTCCGACCGATAGAGAGAGGATCAAGAGGTTTGTAGATGGACTTAACTATCACCTTCGTGTTTTGATGACTCAATAGAGAGTTCTAGGTATTTCTTTTGAGGATGCAGTTGATATTGCTTAAGATATTGAGATGGCCCGCTGTCACAACATAGAGGAGAGGGAGGCCAAGAGGCCTCGATATTCTGGTAGCTTCAGTGGTGCTCCATCTAGGGGTCATTTCCAGCAAGGAAAAAGTCATTTATTTAGGCCTCCTCAAACAGCTCGCTCTGAGTATCGTGGGTCATTTTCCAGCCGAGGTCATCAGGGTTATCAACAGAGCCAGCCATATCTTAGCGCTCTTCCGGTTCATGGTTCATCACAAGCTCCATTTGTTCAGGGTTCCTCCAGACTGAGTGCATCGGCTAGTCACTCCAACGTGCGGGGTTCCCTTTAATCCCATTCATCAGCGTTTGGGAGCTGTTATGAGTACAGGGAGTTTGGGCACATGTGGAGGCAGTGTCCTCGGCGTCGTGGTAGTCAGTCTCAGTAGAAGGGCCAGCCCTCATCTTTTGGACCATCTTCTTTAGCACCCGCCCTGCCAGCTAGGGGTGAGGGTCAGACAGCTAGGGGCTGCCCTAGAAGGGGAGACCGATCGTGTGGTCAGGCTCGCTTCTATGCTCTTCAGGGCCGGTCTGATGCTATTGCTTTGGATGCTGTTATCACATGTATTATTTCAGTCTACCATTGGGATGCCTCAGCATTATTTGATCTCAGTTCTACCTCTTCGTATGTTTCTTCTTAATTTGCTCATTATTTAGGTATAACCCGGGGGTGTCTTGCATTACCTGTTCATGTATCCACCCGGTAGGCGATACTATTTTGGTAGACCATGTATATCGGTCGTGTCTAGTAACTATTGGGTGTCTGGAGATTAGATCTATTGTTGTTGATCATGGTGGAGTTTGACGTTATTTTAGGCATGGACTAGTTATTTCTGTGTCATGCTATTCTAGATTGTCATGCTAAGACAGTCACTTTGGCTATACCAGGTGTACCGAGGATCGAGTGGCGTGGTGTGACTGATTATGTTCCTAGTAGAGTAATTTCATTCTTAAAGGCCCAGCGTATGGTTGGGAAGGTTTGTCATTCATATTTGGCATTTGTGAGGGATGTTGGAGTCGAGACTCCAGCATTGATTCTGTTCCAGTTGTGAGGGATTTTCCCAGTGTATTTCCTGCAGACCTGTCGGGCATGCTACCGGATAGGGGTATTAATTTTGGTATTGACTTGGTGCTGGGCACTCAGCCTATTTCCATTCCTCCATATCATATGGCACTAGCTGAGCTAAAGGAATTGAAGGAGCAGCTCCAGGAACTCCTATATAAGGGTTTCATTCGGCCGAGTGTGTCACCGTGGGGCGCACCGGTCTTGTTTGTTAAGAAAAAGGATGGCTCTTTGAGGATGTGCATTGACTATAGGCAGTTGAACAGGGTAACAGTGAAGAACAAGTATCCTCTGCCTCGCATTGATGATTTGTTTGATCAGCTCCAAGGAGTGAGGGTATTCTCGAAGATTGATCGAATTTTAAGAATCTCCACTTGAGGTGTGTGAGCACGTGATTTTTGCCCTACATGAGAATCACTCCCAGAAAATTCAAAAATAAAATAGTTTTATGTTGAGCATGATTTTTGTGATCTTGGTGTTATGTTTATCTTACATTTGCATTTTTGTGTGTGCATGCTTATTTATTTTAGTGAAATACAAAAATATATATTATGTTTTGCATTTTTGAGTGTTAATAAGCAAATTATGTGATTTACATCTAAGTGATATGTAATGGTGTATCTTGATTATTAGTAAAACTTAATTGGCACTCTTATAAGTTAGTTTGATTTTTGTAGTGTGAGTTAGAATGTTGTTTAGTTTAAATTAGACAAAAGAGGAGACAAAATAAAGAGGGAATCGGAATTGGGCCATCTCCAATTTAATAAAACCAGGCCCATACTAATTCAACACCCAGCCCAATACTCACCCCAGCATCAGCTTAAGTAACGTTTGATCTGGACCGTTGGATTTTATTATCCAACGGCCCAGATTAATCATTAAATTCCCAAAATACTCGCCCAGCATCAGCTAATGTAACGTTTGATCTGGACCGTTGGATTTTATTATCCAACGGCCCAGATTAATCTTTAAATTCAAATATACACCCAGGTCGTGACTTAACCAAACGACACCGTTTGGTTTAAGGGAGGAGATCCTGGTCGTTGATCGTAAATGATCCAACGATCAGGATTTAACCTCCTGAATCATATATAACCTCACCTTCACACCCCGCCCCCCCCCAAGCCAGACCCCCCCTCATACCTATCGTCTCTCTTAGAGACTAATAACCTCGCCGTGCCTCCGCCGCACACCGCCTGCCGGAAATCGCCTCACGGCGGTTCCGGTAGGCCAATGGCCACCAAATTAACACCATAGACTCCCCTCACCTCCCTCTACACGAATCCCCTAACCGTTAGTCTCGAATCATTCCCGAGCTCTTCGAATATTAGATCGAAGCTCGCCGGAATTTGAAGTTCTATGCCAATGGCCACCAAATTTTCACCAGCCCTTCCCCTCACCTCCCTCATACCCCCACAGGCCGTAGTTTTGGTCGAATCTTGTTGGAACTAGTCGAGCCCCAAATCCGAGGCTATGAACCCTAAATTCATTTCTTGCCTAATTGAGGTCTAATAGACCTTAATTGGGATGTTTTCACTATTGAAAACATCTCAATTAAGGTCCATTGGCCTCAAAGAACAAAGGTCCGAGCCAAATTGAATCCAAGATGGGTCCGAGGTTCATTCGAATGCAATTTTCTCCTTACATGGTATTTTTCCTTTCCTTCTTCATATGTTAGTGTGATTAATGACATAAATTCTATCCTTTATCTTCTCTTTTAATTTTCTGCTTTGCTCTTCATCTCTTTGAGACCTTTTATTTGGTCAATTATTCGTCTGTATCGTTTGTTTGATCGCGTATGTGTTCAAATGCGTATTCGCTTCGATTAGCGTCGTCGAATACTTAGTTTCAATTGTTGCCGAGATTTTTAAGTTCACTGTTTTATCGGCTAAATTGTTATCATTGCTATGTGTTGTGTTGATTAAATGTCGTCGTTTGAATTCACGAGTTGTTTGTGGGAAATCACGGGCAGTGGCTTATCTTGGGCTGAATTGAGCTTTTATGCCTGTTGTTAGGATTTGTGTATTGAAACTGGTGGTTGTTTGTTATAACTGATAGAAACTTAGGAAATCCATAGTGAATGCACATGCTTAGGGCCAGTGGAACCTGCTAGACAACAGGTATCCACCTAGGCTTTACACTTAGGGAGTTTTTAATAGAAAAGCCCACACTTGACAAAACATAGTGGCTAAAAACACAGGGGTTAGTGGGCTGGCAGAGAGGGATGGGCAAAGTGGCTTTCTGCTGGTCTGTTTTGGTTATATATAGAGCAGGGATTGCAGAGAATAGGGAAGGGGTTTTTTTTGGTGAGCTAAAAGAGAGTTATACACATTAGGAAGAAGTAAGGCAGAAGTACACACACACATAGATCCTGGGTACTGTTCCATTGAAGTTTTGGTTACTGTTGTTGTTGCTTGTAAGAGAAGGCTATTTGGCTTGCTGTTTTTGTTTGCTGAGGTTGTGTGGTCGGGTGTAGATTGTTGTATGCTGCTGTAGATTGTTGTATGCTGCTGGTCTATTGTTGTATGCTGCTGGTCTATTGTTGTTGCTGCTGTGTTGATTGTTGCTGCTGCTGTGTTGATTGTTGTTGCTGCTGTGTTGATTATTGTGTTGTTTATTGTGGGCTGCTGTTGGTACTGTTGGTTGGTTACCACTGTTAGGTGTTAGTTTGGGTGTTAAGTACTGTGGGGACTGGTTACCTTTGGTTGTTGCTGTGCTGTTTATTTGCTGGGCTACTGTTACTGTCTTGTTTTCTCCTGTTGCTGCTGGTTCACCTACTGTTACTGTTGCTGCATTGCCATTGCTCACTCTTCTTTGTTCTTCCGCATTCCAGGTACACATCTCCGTCATTGTAGTGTCTTGGTTCGAAAAGAATGAAGCTTGAAGCTCCCTTTTAAGTATGCTGGATACATATAGATGTCTATAGTTCTTGTACTTGTTATGTTCTGTTATTCTTTAATCAAGTGTGTTGCTAATTTTGGCTATGAAAGATGTATCTAGATCAAAAATACATTATCATTAGATGTGTATGTAAACCTGAACCGTTCTGCTATATCTGTGTTCAATATTCTCTATTCATGTGCGTAATCTCAAATCTGTTAATACTAGGCCCTATGTTAAAAGTGAGGTTAGCCATTTGTTTAAGTAGAAAATTTAAGGTAATTTGAACACCCGTGAATAATGATATCTTGAACTTGCGAAAATATACGACAATGGCTCTTTGAGGATTATTTGAATTCGAAGTAAGTTCTTTCCATATAATTGTCCACCCTAGACTCAAATCTCCTCACTTAATTAACTAACCGTATGTTTGCTGAATTGGTTATGGTTGAGTAGGATTTTGTCACATTGTAGGCATTAGCGAGTTATTACTCGACTTGATGACTAATTAGATTAAAGGAATCGGGGGTGCATTTCATGTGACCCGATCTCACATTTTGAACGAGATTAAATAAAGCGTGTCAAGGACCACATGCGCATTTCATGTAGTGTGGTTCGTAACAAGTTTTAAATAATTTGGAATAAACTCCTAAATAAGTACAGCAGGATGTAGTTCGCTTTAGACTTGAATCAGAGATGCGCCTCGTCCAATAGTTACACAAATCGCAAGGCCTTCATAAAGGTACATCTAAAATACTTAGATTTCGAGATGTGTCGTTTTCTTAGCGAATATCACGTCCTTCTCAAAAGTGTAAATAAGTAATCGCTCCAGGCGTATATTTTAATTCTATCTTCTTAAATACGGGTGTGCATTTCATGCGACCCAAATCCAAATCCCAAAATGTTGAATAAGAATGTGTCGAGGATCCGGGTGCATTTCATGTGACGTGATTCGAAAACATATTTTTAAGCAACTTTCTCTTTCGTAAATCATAATAAATAATAAAAGTGGTAAAGGGATATTAATTTGCACTAAGTAGATAACTGTAAAAAAGCAGATAGGTAAGCCGAACACGACAGTTGAGCGACCATGCTAGAACCACGGAATTCGGGAATGCCTAATACCTTCTCCCGGGTTAATAGAATTCCTTATCCGGATTTCTGGTTCGCGGACTGTTAAATTGAGTCATTCTTTTCCTCGATTCGGGATTTAACCGGTGACTTGGGACACCATAAATCTCCCAAGTGGCGACTCTGAAATAATTAAATAAATCCCGTTTCGATTGTCCTTTAATTGGAAAAACTCTTTGCGCCCTCGCGGGTGCGGTAAAAAGGAGGTGTGACAGCTCTGGCGACTCTGCTGGGGACTATCTTTAGAATTCGAGCTCGGAATAATTGTTGTATTTGGCTTATTTATTATCTGATTTTTATTGCATGTTTGTATTAATGTGCTAAATATTGTTTTTACTGCTTTGATATTTTGTGAACTGTACATATAAATTGTGCCGGAACCAATCTCCTCTCTAAGTCTTCTAAATCATGAAGAAGGGTGCACTTCGTGTGACTTCTTTTCTGTATAGTGTCTAATTCCCATTTTAGAACGAGGTTTGGATAAGTTGCAAAACCGGTGAAGCTTCTGTATTCCCGGGTTGCTGCCTCCTCCTCGGCTCGAGCTGTCCGCTCGGGTAAGCCAAGTCTAGAACAATAAACCCAGGTTTTTGAACCTAGAATAACAAAGCTTCACGCCGGATCCCTAGTAGGAACGTTTATTTGCATCATGTTGCATTTGGCTTAGGGGACTCAACACAGGGGTTGGGTCCGTCTAGGACAGGTGACCTGAAATGAAAAGACTATCCTGCTGCATACTGTTTGTCTTACGCATTTATCCGTTATAGACTTGCATGCTGACCGGCTTTAGAAATTTAAAAAAAAAAAAAAAAAAAGGAAAAAGGAAAAAGTGTGTTTTATTCTCGAGATAGATAAAAATAGTTTACTTGTTTTCCTTTAGTAAAATGAATAAATAAATAATGTCGTTTGTTTCGTTAAAACCGAACTACGCTGGTTTGATTCTTACATGGTGTGAGATACGTAGGCAACCTCCATCAGGTCCAACTTCACCTTTTGAAAAATGGCCAAAATATCAAAACTAACTTTTGTACTAAATAAGTCGGTGACGTTGTTTTCAAAAATAGCCGAATGTTCCCGAAAGGGACGCCGGAAGGCTAATTTCGTATAAACGGCCACCTTTGGGTCAATTTTGATTTCGATCAATTTACCCCACAGCCTTAAAAGCCTTCGTCCCCGAGACGTTGAAAGGCCGTGATTGAAAACTGATTTTCTATTTTTAGCAAAACAAAGTTGTTTTTCTTATTTCAATCACCTTAATAAATGTGCAGGATGAGCACGAATCAGAATAAATCATTTTCAATCTTTAGCGAGGTCCCTCAGCAGCTCCGTATATGGTGGAACGATTTGGAAGACAATAGCAAAAAGGTAGTGGGGAGAATTTTGGGAGGTTTGGTTGATCTGTTGAATATCGAGCCAAGGAAAGACATCATCAATGCACTGGTATCTTTCTGGGATCCGACCCGCAATGTGTTCCGTTTTGTCGACTTTGAACTGACACCCACGTTAGAGGAGATTGCGGGCTATGCAGGACTAAATGGGAAATTAAGAGGGCAATACCTGCTCTCACCAAGACCGGTATCTCCACACGGGTTTCTGGATTTGCTGAGCATTAGTCGGAAGGTGAAAAATGATGATTTGTTAGAAGGATGTTGCGATCTCCAATTCTTATACCAACGGTATGGCACTCCTCGGGTTTTGAAGAGTCAAACCTTGGACTAACTCACGCAGGGAATAGAACCAAGTGGGAGGCCAGACGAATTCTAGCATTCATAACGACATTCTTGGGGATTGTGATTTGTCCACGCGAAGATAAGAAAATAGAGATAAGTCTGGTAGGAATAGCCGATGTTGCAATCAAAAAGGCTACCAGCACGGTGGTCCCTTTGGTTTTGTCCGAAATCTATCGAGCCTTGACCGTATGCCGTGAAGGGGGCAATTTCTTCCAAGGATGCAATCTGTTACTCCAATTATGGATGCAAGAACACCTCCATCACCGAACACAATACACGAACCATGGGTTGACCGGAAAAAACTGTATCAGGGGTTTCGAAGAACGGATGATAGGTGCTGTATTCCCTGAAGGCGTCGAGGCATGGCTTGCACGACTAAGTTCAATAGAAGCCGATCAGGTTGAATGGGCGTTCGGGTGGTTACCCGATACCGAAGTAATATATATGGCAGCCGAGGAGTGTTATATTCTTCTGATGGGGATCCGCAGTGTCCAACCATATGTTCCTCATCGTGTATTACGTCAACTAGGAAGGTTTCAAGTTATTCCTACCGATCAAGACCTGAGAAAGTACGCCATTGAGTTGAGCCCAGGAGTCGTATTCCCCGAAGAGAAGATTAGAAAGCTGTGGCATGAATGTAGGTTCCTTGAGCCTAAAACCATGGTCCGGGAACTAGCTAAGGGAGAGGTGGACCCAAAGTACAATGTGTGGTTCGGGAAAAGATTTCAGATTCGTCGGAAATGTTCTAAAAGAGCCCATGTCCAACAGTTCACGGAAGATTCACAGGAACAATGGAATTGGCTAGCGAAGGAGGAAGGGTATAGGACGAAGATTGGTAGGATAGAACAGCAGGTCCGGGACCTTCAGTTCGAGAAGAACGTGCAAGCCGCCACCGACGAAGGAGACAAAAAGAAGTTGGCACAAGAAAATGACTTCTTGAGAGCTCAAATCCAGCAAATGAAAAGGGATGCTAACAGACAGTTGAGGAGTCGGGCAGACGAAAAATTGATAAAGGGTTCGAGAAGCCAAGTCACCGATATCCAAAGAGAATTGGACGAGTCGAAAGCCCAAACAACAAGGATCCGTGCTAGCTGGAGAAAGGAGGCACATCAACATGCACTTCACCTACAACGGGTGGAAGAAGATTACACTGAGATCATCACTAGTCTAAGGGAAGCAAATGTTGTCCTCAGGGAGCGGGTTTTCAAGCAAGCCCGAGATGCCAGAGCAGACCTCGACCGTTGCCACAATTTGATGGCCCGACTGCAAGGACAAGTGGATAGGCTCCTAGACCAAGTCACCAACAATGCTCGAAGATTGGGGGCGAAAAGCCAGCAGATAGAACAGCTACTCAGAGAAAGGGACATGATCAAGGACAGAATTGGAGAAATCGGGCATTATGTCACCATGAAGTGCTTAGCTTGTGAGCGAATGCCCCGCACCGACCTTTTCGCCTCAATTATGGGCTATGTGCATCAGATCATGAGAGAGTTGAGGGGACTGCACAAGGACCTCACACCAAGGCCCGCGGCAAGGCCGAATGATGCCTCGCGGGCCCCCAGGAATTTTAGAGCATTAGATTTTTGATTGAAAATGTATTTTTGAAATGTCGGGTCAAGCTAGTTGGCATTTTTATCTTTACTTTCCCAAGTCAAGCATTTTCTTTTGTTTTTGCTGATTATCGTAAGACGTGTTTTGTAACTGCACGGTTTTATTTGATATAAAAGTTACTGAATTTTTCCACAATCTTGTTACCAGAACTACGCTCGGTCTGATTCACGCGGGTCGTGATACGTAGGCAATCCACATAAGATTCGACCACCACTAAAAAGAAAGGAATCCATAGGTTAAATAACAATAAGGCTTGCAAAGATAGTCGAAAAAGAAGAAAAAAAAAAAGAAGAAAAAGAAAGAAAAAGAAAAAGGGCCGGAATGACGCATGTTAAGAGTACATGTAGAAAGGGTTATTTGGTTAGGTGCATTGCATCCAACGTGCTATAACATATCTGTCAAACTCGGTAAACTAACAAGTTTGTTGCATTTCCAGAAAAGTTTAGCAGTTGGTTTGACAGAATATACTGGCCAACCATCATTACCGTACTAGATCCAAAGGACCGATTACAATAAGCATGTCTAGTTCTGGTAAGAGTCTCGAGGAAGAAAAATCAGAGTTACAAATCATGAAAGAAGAGGTAGACCGGCTGAAACAGCAGATAACAGAGATGCACCTGGCCTGGGCCAGGGAACAGTCTTCACCAAACCGCCCTACTCTCGCCTCAGCCCCGGAACATCCGCCCATCGATCCTTCGACAAGCGCCCCGATCTATCCATACTTTCAGGGGGAAAACCCATATGCCACCCACATTCCACCAGCCAAACCAAATCCTCCTCCAGCCACCCCTGTTTTTGTGGCACCTCCACCTGCTACTCTGCAAAGGCCGGCCAGCGAGCCGTATGTTCAGATCCATGACAACTCTTACTATCCTCCAGAGCCTACTTTCAGGGCTCCTGAACCACAATCACATACACCTCACTGGGATAATCCGGCAGAACCGGAAAAGTACTTCCAAAGTTCGGAACACGAGGAAGTTATCAGAAAAGTTAAAAGCCTGGAGCAGTCCTTCAGGAATATGCACGGTTTGGGCAACCAGGTCAGCGTCGCCTACAAGGATCTGTGTCCATTTCCGGACGTCCAGTTGCCAGCAGGGTTTAAAATGCCCAAATTCGACCTATACGAGGGGCATGGTGACCCAGTAGCCCACCTCCGAGGATTCTGTAGTAAAATGAGAGGAGCCGGAGGACCGGACGAGATTCTGATAGCTTATTTCGGTCAGAGTCTGGGAGGATCTGCGCTGGAGTGGTACACTAGACAGGATCCCAGTAGATGGTTTACGTGGGATGATTTGGCTCAAGCTTTTATCGGCCAGTTCCAGTACAATCTTGAAATAATCCCCGACCGCTTATCATTGCTAAAATTAGAGAAGAAGCCCGCTAAAAGTTTCAGGGAATTTGGTTTCCGCTGGAGGGAACAGGCAGCCAGGGTAGATCCGCCGACGAGAGAGAGCGAGATGGTGGATTACTTCTTGCAGACACTAGAGCCAACCTATTTCGGACATCTGGTAACGTCCGTGGGCAAATCATTCACTGAGGTGATAAAAATGGGGGCTATGATCGAGGAAGGTTTGAAGGCCAACAAGATCATGAGCTACTCAGCATTGAAAGCCACCACTCAGGCTATCCAAAGTGGTACTGGAGGAGTACTCGGGAAAAAGAGGAAAGAGGAAGTCGCGGCAGCCGAGTCCGGGACGTGGTTCAGAAACAGAGGCCCCGCACCCCAATATAGCCCGCCCCAGCCTCACCACCAAAATTACTCCCACAATCCATATCACCACCCGCAACATTACTATCCCGCACCTGATCCCCATTTTACTGTCCACCATGCACAGTCCTATTCTGCACCTCCCGTTCATGCACCGTGGCGTGCACCAAACCCGCAGAACAATCATCCACCCCCAAGAGCTTACAGAAACCCCTCGGGCGTGAGTTTTCGTCCGAACCAGGCATTCAGGGGCGACAGGGCGCCGAGGCCAAAGACTTTCACTCCCTTAGGAGAGTCTTACACCAGTCTGTTCCACCGGTTGAAGCAAGTAGGGTTGCTAAATCCGGTTGAAGCTAAGCTACCAAACCCTCTCCCGAAGAACCTGGACCATTCAGTAAATTGTGCCTACTGCTCGGGATGTCCGGGACACGATACAGAAAAGTGTTGGAGGCTGAAGACGGCCATCCAGGAGCTCATTGACACTCGCAGGATTGAGGTCCAGACTCCAACAGAGCCCAACATCAACCAAAACCCGCTTCCAACTCATCACGAGACCAATATGATCGAGTTGGTACGGGCGGAGGAAGGAAAGGAGAAAGCCTCTCAGACTGTAATGATGATTAAATCTAGCGGGGCGGGAACAAGAAAAGGGCCAAGCTTTGATGAGTCACCCAGTTGCAAGAAAGACATACCAGGAGAGTCGGAAGCAGGAAAGGAAAGTGTGAACGAAGTACCGGTGAAGCCGGCCAAGATAGTTGTACCAGGGGCAGCAATCAAGCCCATCTTGACAGTAGCAGGCGTTCGAATGGATCCTTTCATCATCCAGCCAGCAACACAGTTGCCAATAACTGATAGCCGGGCTGTTCCATGGAATTATGCTCGGACTACAACGACCTACAAAGGAAAGGAAGTGAAAGAGGAAGTTTGCGGAGCGCAAGGGTTGACCCGCTCGGGGAGATGTTTTGCCCCTGCGGAATTGAGGAACATCACTCCGGCAACATTGAAAAAGCCCGGTAACTGATGAAGAGGCCGAAGAATTCCTGAAAAAGATGAAGCTCGCACGACTATTCCGTCTTAGAGCAGCTGAAGAAGACCCCGCGCAAATATCATCGCTATCCTCGTCTGATACATTCTCAAGAACATCGGCAAGCTTTTGATGAAAGTCCCGAACGAGGCACATGTACCGGATAAAATCTCACATGAGTCATTTGGAGAAGATCACCAATAGATCTTCGAAGCGAATCGGATCACCTTCACCGATGTCGAGTTGCCCGAAGGAGGCACCGAGCACAACAAGGCTTTATATCTTACGAGAAAGTGTGAGAGGCCGTGGTTACCAAAGTCCTTGTCGATAATGGGTCCAGTGCTAACATTTGTCCTCTCTCTACACCGGACAAATTGAAAGTGGACATCGGCAGGATACGCAAGAACAACATATGTGTTCGAGGGTTCGACGGTGAGGCAAGGCATCGGTCGGGGACATAGTGTTAATCTCGACGATTGGCCAGCGGAGTTCACCATGGAATTCCGTGTGCTGGACACGGTGGTGTCATATAACCTCCTCACGGGCGACCATGGATCCACGCCGCAAAGAGCAGCTCCATCCAGCCTTACACCAACTCGTCAAGTTTGAGCGGGACCAACAGGAGATCGTCGTCCACGGAGAGAATGATCTACAACCAGGGCACCATCGTCCCCTTTGTTGAAACAAAAGAAGATGTTGGGCCATGGGTATACCAGATCTACGGCGTGGTATCCGCCAACCGAGTTCCAGAAGGGGAATGCATTCCCAATGATAGAGTAATTACTGCAGATGTCACGGTGGCTCATGAAATGTTGAGAAACGGTTTCATACCCGGCAAAGGTTTAGGTGCATCTCTGCAAGGAATCATACAACCGGTATCTGTGGTCGAAAATGTGGGAACCTTCGGCTTGGGATTCAAGCCAACATCAGAGGACATCCGGCGAGCCAAGAGGAGTAAGCAGAAGACATGGGTGCTCCCGAAGCCCGTTCCACGCCTTTCCCAATCTTTCGTCAGGTCTGGAGTAAGAGGACATCCGACGACAAAGATTCCCGGTCCTACGATTAGGCCAGACGAAGAGTTCTTCAAGAAGTTCGAGGACCTATTCACAGATGTATGTATGCTCGAGGATGGTGAAGGATCCAGCCAGGCCGAAATACAGTTTGTGGGACCAAAAGCAAAACTGAATAATTGGAAGGCTACTCCTCTCCCTGTCCGGAAGGAGTCTTGGTAGTTTGTTTTGGATTGTTTTCTTTCGAAATTCTGTGTTGGGGGTTGTCCCCGGAGTAAAATCCAGTTGTTTTAGTTCATTTTGATTTAAGTTTGCAAGTTTGTTTTCCTTGTACCGTTCCCATTAATGAAATTTGGTTCCCTTCGTGTCTAATTTTGTTTATTTTTCCTTCTTTTTACTTTTCTGAACAGCCTTCTTTCAACTGATCTTAATGATATGGCGTGCTTAAAGATTAATCAACCCAGTCTAGAAAGTCAATCGGGTTTGGAAATAATAACGCATGAAATAAGAAGTGACGAGAGTGAGTCGGAGTACGGCGATGATGAAGCCGTGGAAGAAATCGGTGAAGAATTAAGTCACTTCGAGGAAAAACCCAAACCGAATTTAAATGATACTGAGGCCGTTAATCTAGGGAATGCGGATGACGTCAAAGAAACCCGAATAAGTGTCCATATTGAACCCAACCTGAGAGAAGAGTTGATCAAAACACTCATGGAGTTTAAAGACATTTTCGCATGGTCGTACGACGACATGCCAGGACTCAGCACTGATCTAGTGGTTCATAAATTACCCACTGATCCGGCATATCCTCCCGTCAAGCAAAAACTGCGGAAATTCAAGACGGAGATGAGTGTGAAGATTAAGGAGGAAGTAACCAAGCAGTTGCAAGCGAAAGTCATTCGTGTCACTCGATACCCTGAATGGTTGGCTAACGTAGTACCGGTGCCAAAGAAAGACGGAAAGATCAGAGTATGCGTGGACTATCGCAATCTCAACAAGGCGAGTCCTAAGGATAATTTCCCACTTCCCAATATCCATATCCTGATTGATAATTGCGCCGGACGTGAAATCGGATCCTTTGTGGACTGCTATGCGGGATATCATCAGATCTTGATGGATGAAGAGGACGCAGAAAAGACGGCTTTTATCACACCGCGGGGGACTTATTGCTACCGGGTGATGCCGTTCGGTTTGAAGAACGCAGGGGCAACATACATGAGGGCGATGACTACGGTATTCCATGACATG
Source organism: Nicotiana noctiflora (assembly GCA_032618575.1). Lineage (NCBI taxonomy): Eukaryota > Viridiplantae > Streptophyta > Magnoliopsida > Solanales > Solanaceae > Nicotiana > Nicotiana noctiflora. Next base: position 17,454 of record JASVEL010002743.1, read on the forward strand.
ATACACAAGGAAATTGAAGTGTACGTGGATGATGTGATCATAAAGTCTAGGCGTCAAGAAGACCATGTTGCCGACCTCAGGAAGTTCTTTCAAAGACTTCGAAGGTACGACATCAAGCTCAATCCGGCCAAATGCGCATTCGGAGTTCCATCGGGAAAGCTGCTAGGATTCATCGTCAGCCGACGGGGCATTGAGTTGGACCCCTCCAAAATTAAGTCCATCCAGGAGTTGCCCCCGCCGAAGAATAAAACAGAGGTAATGAGTCTGTTGGGAAGGTTGAATTACATCAGTAGGTTTATTGCCCAGCTTACGGCAACCTGTGAACCCATATTCCGCCTATTGAAGAAAGACGCTACGATAGAACGGACGACAGAATGTCAGGAAGCGTTTGACCAAATCAAAGGGTATCTGTCAAATCCACCCGTACTAGTTCCGCCTGAACCGGGCAGACCCCTGATTCTTTATCTAACTGTTTTGGAGAATTCGTTCGGCTGCGTACTGGGGCAGCATGATCTTACTGGCAGGAAGGAACGGACCATTTACTACCTCAGTAAGAAATTCACAACCCACGAGGTCAAGTACACTCATCTAGAAAAGACATGTTGCGCCCTGACTTGGGTAGCCCAAAAGCTGAAACACTATTTGTCTTCTTACACCACTTACCTCATTTCGCGTTTGGATCCGTTGAAGTATATTTTCCAGAAACCTATGCCTACAGGGAGGTTAGCAAAATGGCAAATATTACTTACGGAGTTCGACATCATATACGTGACAAGGACTGCTATGAAAGCTCAAGCCCTGGCCGATCACTTAGCTGAAAATCCTGTTGATGACGAATACGAACCTTTGAGGACGTATTTTCCAGACGAAGAAGTGTTGCAAATTGAGGGGTTAGAACTAACCAAGGATCCAGGGTGGAAGCTCTTCTTCGACGGAGCGGCGAACGCAAAAGGAGTCGAAGTAGGGGCTGTGCTCATATCTGAAACAGGACATCATTATCCTGTTACTGCTCAACTGCGTTTTCACTGTACCAATAATATGGCTGAGTACGAGGCATGTATCTTGGGGTTGCGATTAGCGGCGGACATGGATGTACAGGACGTCTTGGTCTTGGGGGACTCGGACCTTCTGGTACATCAGATTCAGGGAGAATGGGAAACCAGAGATCTAAAGCTTATCCCATATCGTCAGTGTTTGCATGATTTGACCAAACGCTTTCGATCGGTAGAATTCAGGCACATCCCAAGGATGCATAACGAGGTTGCCGACGCGTTGGCTACTTTAGCATCAATGCTACATCACCCGGACAAGGTTCGTGTCGATCCGTTACATATCCAGGTCCGGAATCAACATGCTTATCGTAATGTGATAGAGGAAGAGGGTGGATGGTGAGCCGTGGTTTCACGATGTCAAGGAATACCTCAGGTCAGGAGTATACCCGGAGCAAGCAACCGGAGATCAAAAGCGAGCTATTCGGCGGTCGGCGAACGGATTTTTCCTTAGTGGAGGGGCGTTGTACAAAAGAACCCCAGGACTTGGGATTGTTGAGATGGATAGATGCAAATCAAGCCACAACAGGATGACGACGATATACACTCGGAGTTCGCGGACCACACACGAGCTGGATACGTATCGTGCAAAGAAGATTCTTCGAGCAGATATTACTGGCTCACGACGGAGCGTGATTGTATAAGTTTCGTGCGAAGATGCCATCGGTGTCAGATACACGGAGACTTGATTCATTCTCCACCAACCGAATTGCACACAATGTCAGCACCATGGCCATTTGTCGCGTGGGCTATGGATGTTATCGGACCTATAGAGCCCGCGGCTTCCAATGGTCACAGGTTCATTCTCGGTAACGATCGATTATTTTACCAAGTCGGCGGAGGCCAAAACATTCAAATCAGCGACCAAAAGGCAGTTGTGGATTTCGTACATTCCCACATCATCCGCCAGTTTGGAATTCCAAAGATAATCATCACAGTATAATCGTGCAAATCTTAACAGCGGATCGATGAAGGAGGTCTGCCAACAGCTCAAGATCACACACCGAAATTCCACACCGTATCGCCCCAAAGCAAATGGCGCTGTCGAGGCAAAGCAAACAAGAATATAAAGAAGATATCGAGGAAGATGGTAGAAGGGTTCAGGCAGCGGCATGAAAAGTTACCATTTGCGCTGTCGGTTATCGCACTACCGTCCGACTTCGGTAGGTGCAACTCCTTACTTGTCGGTATACGGGACTGAAGCAGAATACCCGCAGAAGTCGAGATTCCATCCCTCCGAATTGTCGCCGAAGCTGAGATTGATGACGACGACTGGGTCAAAACCCGATTAGAGCAATTGAGCTTGATCGATGAAAAGAGATTGACAGCAGTATGTCACGGCCAATTGTATCAAAAGAGAATGGCGAGAGCATATAACAAGTAGGTACGTCCCAGGAAATTTGAAGTGGGACAGCATGTGTTGAAGAGAATTCTACCACATCAGGCCGAGCGAAAGGCAAGTTCGCTCCAAATTGGCAGGGACCATTTGTGGTGACTAGAGTATTATCCAACGGCGCTCTATGTCTGACTGATGTTGAGGGAAGATGCACCGATATGGCTATCAATTCTGATGCAGTCAAGAGATATTATGTGTAATTCTTTAACGCATTTGTCAACGTTTGGTTTCGTTTGTGTGTATTTGGCATTTTTCGAGAATGAAATGACAGAGGCAATTTTTCTACTACCCAAACACTTTAACCTTTGTTTCCCCATTTGAGCCTTAATTATTCTTTCATATACCCTCTTTCGGAATCATCAAGGAAGATGTGTAACAAAATAGAAAAAAAGAAACAAAGAAAAAATACAAGAAAAAGTGAACTACGTTCGACCTGATTCCTCAAGAAGGATACGTAGGCGCCACACGGCTCGGTCATAATAAAATAAAAATCAAAGATCCCCCAAGCAACAAAACTGGGGCAGAAGTCATTGTTTCGTTTGAAAGATAGTGTGGATTCCGAAAGTTGTAATAAGCTAACCGTTGAGGCTAAACCCCTTTCTTCAGCCTCACGCGCAGAAACCATATCAAGAACCAGAAAGACCTCTCGATCAGTATTTGAGAAATGCCAAGTCATGTGAATGAAAGCCAAGAGTGACATCCCGACCCTCGATTGAATCCAGGATGCACAAGCCGAAAGGGGATAACGCTCTAGAGGGAATCTCATGGGTGATACCCCACCGCAGGGAAAGAAAGCGTAAATGAGAGAGTCTTAACGGTGAAAACCCTCGCGGGCACCTTAAGGCGAAGGAAGTTGAGAGAAATAAAATGAGAGAGTCTTACGGTGAAAACCTTTACGGGCACCTTAAGACGACGGGAGATAGAGAGAAATGAGAGAATCTCATTAGTGAAAACCCTCTGAAGGGCACTATGAGATGACAAGGCGAGATGGTTACAAGATGTCTGCATGAGACAAGGTTTGGACATCCGTTTACCTCTAGCAGAACGCGGCATCAGAAAGTGATTGACATGAATAGACTGGGTAGTTTAATCTCAAAGGCGCGGCATAACCATTGGATCAGTCATACATTCAGATAAGTTTTCCTATTTTTGAGTTCAGAAAAGTTTTTCTCTTCTTTTGTCATTTGCGGTCAGTATTCTTTTCTTTTCTTTCATTTTCGAAAATTGATTTTTCAAAGCTTACTACCAAGTCTCCCAAAGCAGTATATTGAAAGTGAATAGGCGTGGAACGAGGCAATAAGGCAGAAGTCGTTACGTTAGTAAGATTGGGACGACAGGCTGATTGGAAGGTTCGCAGGAATTATGGAGTATGATGGACACACGTGGCACGTCCGAAAGATGATTTCACGCAACAGATCACCGGCTAAAAAGAGTCGGATCAAACCAAAGATTGGAATAAAAGGAAAGATGAGAGGTCGTTCGTGGAAAGAGCATTGTCCCCAACAAGCGTCAACGTCGCCCTCAAAGTTCGAGAGAGGCCAAGCAGCTGAAAGAGAAAAGAAAATGGCCCCAACAAGAGTGGCACGACCACTCACCGCGTTTTGAAACTAACAATTTTTCTTTGATTTAAAAGCAGAAAAAGAGGGTTCGTTGGCAGAAAAGCATACCGTCCAGAAGTTTATCAAACTGGGGCAGAAAATTTTCTCCCGTTGCGAAAATTTTCTTGAAAGCAAAGACTCGGAGGATAAGGGTAGAAAGCAACACAAGATTTCGGGAAATACCAGCTCCGAGCAGAATAGTTTTGAGAAAGGCCAGACGACACGATGGGGTAATCTTTGAGCTTGGTATCACCCCCAGCAGTTGTTGGAAAAATAAAACAATGGCTTCGAGATTCCCCCAACAGTATTACATTCCATAATTTGCTCGAGGAGGCAAAAGCGTGAGTCCCAGAGGAGGTATGGGAAGAAGGAAGAGAATGAGGGGTGAAGGAAACAAAGAATACTTCCTCAGCAGCATCATCCCCAGCAGGCGAGTAAACAGTTCCAAAAATATCCCTAGCAGCCAGAAGAAAAGTAATACGACCCAGGGGAAGGCAATTCCAAGACAGGATAATTCAGAAGAGAAGGTGGTCCGAGAGGCAATGCAGGAACAAGGAAATGGTACAAAAGGCAAAGGAAGGTAATCAAGATAGGATGAAATCAATGAGTAGTAGTTGAAGTCAGGGAGCCCGCCTGGAGAATGGAGTGGCGATTTTATTTTGAAGTAGTAGTCGAAGTCAGGGAGCCCGCCCGGAGAATGGAGTGGCGATTTTATTTCGAAGTAGTAGTCGAAGTCAGGGAGCCCGCCTGGAGAATGGAGCGGCGATTTTATTTTGAAGTAGTAGTTGAAGTCGTGGAGCCCGCCCTGAAGAATGGAATGGCGATTTTATTTTGCAAGTAGTAGTTGAAGTCAGGGGAGCCCGCCGGGAGAACGGAGCGGCGATTTTATTTTGAAGTAGTAGTCGAAGTCGGGGAGCCCGCCCGGAGAACGGAGTGGCGATTTTATTTTCGAAGCAATAGTTGAAGTCAGGGGAGCCCGCCTGGAGATCGGAGTGGCGATTTTATTTTTGAAGTTAGTAGTTGAAGTCAGGGAGCCCGCCCGGAGAACGGAGTGGCGATTTTATTTTGCAGATGTTGTAGTCGGAGCCCGCCCGGAGAACGGAGTGGCGATTTTATTTCGATGTAGTCAGTCAGGAGCCCGCCCGGAGAACGGAGTGGCGATTTATTTTGAAGTTGATAGTTGAAGTCGGGAGCCCGCCCGAGAACGGAGTGGCGATTTTATTTTGACAGTTGGTCGGAGCCCGCCCGAGAACGAGTCGGATATGTCGTCGGGAGCCCGCCCGGAGAACGGAGTGGCGATTTTATTTTGAAGTAGTAGTTGAAGTCGTGAGCCCGCCCGGAGAACGGAGTGGCGATTTTATTTTGAAGTTGATGTTGAAGTCAGGGAGCCCGCCCGGAGAACGGAGTGGCGATTTTATTTTCGAGTAGTAGTTGAAGTCAGGGAGCCCGCCCGGAGAATGGAGTGGCGATTTATTTTGAAGTTGTAGTTGAAGTCAGGGAGCCCGCCTGGATAATGGAGTGGCAATTTACTTTCGGAGTTGTTTGAGGGAAGCAGTAGAGTATAACAGAAATCCCCAGCAGGAATTCAAATTCAAAATCAGAAGGAAGGCAACAAGGATCAGAAAGATAGATTCAGACTTCGAAGGAGAATAGTTCGAAGATCATAAGGAATGGACCAACGGTCGGAGTTCGGCAATCAAGATAGGCCGAAATAACAATTGGCAGAAGAGAAGAAACATCAGAAGGAACAATCAAGCCAACAAAAAAAAAGCAAGATGGCAAAAGCAAGTTGAAGATAGATAGGATCGTGCGATCCGTAGGCTAGCCTAGCTTCTTGTTTTATTTTAGCACGATGTAATGAGGAGATCGGTAAGCAGTGATAACAGCAACAACAACAGTAACAGCAAGATCACAGCAGTCACGGTAGTCCCAGCTACCAAAACTTCCCGAACTACATTGACCTGATTCCCTTTTAGCCAGGGATATGTAGGAGACCTTCTGAAGCAAAGGTTCGGTCAAAACTTTTCCAAAATGCTTCATACGGAGTGCTTGAATGGGCAAAAATCGCTTATATCCGCTCACTTATCTTTGCCCGAAAACTCTTCATGTTTCCGCGCAAAGAGGGGCAGCTGTGAGCACGTGATTTTTGCCTTACATGAGAATCACTCCCAGAAAATTCAAAAATAAAATAGTTTTATGTTGAGCATGATTTTTGTGATCTTGGTGTTATGTTTATCTTACATTTGCATTTTTGCGTGTGCATGCTTATTTATTTTAGTGAAATACAAAAATATATATTATGTTTTGCATTTTTTAGTGTTTAATAATCAAATTATGTGATTTACATCTAAGTGATATGTAATTGTGTATCTTGATTATTAGTAAAACTTAATTAGCACTCTTATAAGTTAGTTTGATTTTTGTAGTGTGAGTTATAATGTTGTTTAGTTTAAATTAGACAAAAGAGGAGACAAAATAAAGAGGGAATCGGAACTGGGCCATCTCCAATTTAATAAAACCAGGCCCATACTAATTCAACACCCAGCCCAATACTCACCCAAGCATCAGTTTAAGTAACGTTTGATCTGGACCGTTGGATTTTATTATCCAACGGCCCAGATTAATCATTAAATTCCCAAAATACTCGCCCAGCATCAGCTAATGTAACGTTTGATCTGGACCGTTGGATTTTATTATCCAACGGCCCAGATTAATCTTTAAATTCAAATATACACCCAGGTCGTGACTTAACCAAACGACACCGTTTGGTTTAAGGGAGGAGATCCTGGTCGTTGATCGTAAATGATCCAACGATCAGGATTTAACCTCCTGAATCATATATAATCTCACCTTCACATCCCGCCTCCCCCAAGCCAGACCCCCCCCTCATACCTATCGTCTCTCTTAGAGACTAATAACCTCGCCGTGCCTCCGCCGCACACCGCCTGCCGGAAATCGCCTCACGGCGGTTCCGGTAGGCCAATGGCCACCAAATTAACACCATAGACTCCCCTCACCTCCCTCTACACGAATCCCCTAACCGTTAGTCTCGAATCATTCCCGAGCTCTTCGAATATTAGATCGAAGCTCGCCGGAATTTGAAGTTCTATGCCAATGGCCACCAAATTTTCACCAGCTCTTCCCCTCACCTCCCTCATACCCCCACAGGCCGTAGTTTTGGTCGAATCTTGTTGGAACTAGTCGAGCCCCAAATCCGAGGCTATGAACCCTAAATTCATTTCTTGCCTAATTGAGGTCTAATAGACCTTAATTGGGATGTTTTCACTATTGAAAACATCTCAATTAAGGTCCATTGGCCTCAAAGAACAAAGGTCCGAGCCAAATTGAATCCAAGATGGGTCCGAGGTTCATTCGAATGCAATTTTCTCCTTACATGGTATTTTTCCTTTCCTTCTTCATATGTTAGTGTGATTAATGACATAAAATCTATCCTTTATCTTCTCTTTTAATTTTCTGCTTTGCTCTTCATCTCTTTGAGACCTTTTATTTGGTCAATTATTCGTCTGTATCGTTTGTTTGATCGCGTATGTGTTCAAATGCGTATTCGCTTCGATTAGCGTCGTCGAATACTTAGTTTCAATTGTTGCCGAGATTTTTAAGTTCACTGTTTTATCGGCTAAACTGTTATCATTGCTATGTGTTGTGTTGATTAAATGTCGTCGTTTGAATTCACGAGTTGTTTGTGTGAAATCCCGGGCAGTGGTTTATTTTGGGCTGAATTGAACTTTTATGCCTGTTGTTAGGATTTGTGTATTGAAACTGGTGGTTGTTTGTTATAACTGATAGAAACTTAGGAAATCCATAGTGAATGCACATGCTTAGGGCCAGTGGAACCTGCTAGACAGCAGGTATCCACCTAGACTTTACACTTAGGGAGTTTTTAATAGAAAAGCCCACACTTGACAAAACTTAGTGGCTAAAAACACAGGGGTTAGTGGGCTGGCAGAGAGGGATGGGCAAGGTGGCTTTCTGCTGGTCTGTTTTGGTTATATATAGAGCAGGGGTTGCAGAGAAGAGGGGACTGGTTTTTTTTGGTGAGCTAAAAGAGAGTTATACACATTAGGAAGAAGTGAGGCAGAAGTACACACACACATAGATCCTGGGTACTGTTTCATTGAAGTTTTGGTGACTGTTGTTGTTGCTGCTTGTAAGAGAAGGCTATTTGGCTTGCTGTTTTTTTTGTCTGCTGAGGTTGTTGGTCGTGTGTGGTGCAACTGTTGCTGTTGGTTTGGTTATTGTTGTATGCTGCTGGTCTATAGTTGTTGCTGCTGTGTTGATTGTTGATGTTGCTGGTCTATTGTTGTATGCTGCCGTGCTGATTGTTGTTGCTGCTGGGTTGATTATTCGGTTGTTGCTGGTTTGGTTATTGGTTTGCTGCTGTTTGATTATTGTGTTGATTACTGTGTTGACTGTTTGTATACTGCTGGGTTGCTGCTGTGTTGGTTATTGTATCATTTGTTGTGGGCTGCTGTTGGTAGTGTTGTTTGGCTACCACTGTTGGGTTTTGATTTGGGTGTTAAGTGCTGTGGAGACTGATTACCTTTGATACTGCTGTGCTGTTTACTTGCTGGGCTAGTGCTACTGTCTTGTTTCTCCTGCTGCTGCTGTTTCACCTGCTATTACTGTTGCTGCATTGCCATTGCTCACTTTTCTTTATCCTTCCGCATTCCAGGTACACATCTCCGTCATTGTAGTGTCTTGTTTCGAAAAGAATGAAGTTTGAAGCTCCCTTTTAAGTATGCTGGATACATATAGATGTCTATAGTTCTAGTACTTGTTATGTTCTGTTATTCAAGTGTGTTGCTGATTTTGGCTATGAAAGATGTATCCAGATCAAAAAATACATTATCATTAGATGTGTATGTAAACCTGAACCGTCCTGTTATATCTGTGTTCAATACTCTCTATTCATGTGCGCAATCTCAAATCTGTTAATACTAGGCCCTGTGTTAAAAGTGAGGTTAGCCATTTGTTTAAGTAAAAATTCAAGGTAATTTGAACCCCGTGAATAATGATATCTTGAACTTGCAAAAAATATACGACATTAGCTCTTTGAGGATTATTTGAATTCAAAGCGAGTTCTTTCCATATAATTGTCCACCATAGACTCAAACCTACTCACTTAATTAATTAATCGTATGTTTGCTCGAATTGGTTGTAGTTGAGTAGGATTTTGTCACCTTGTAGGAATTAGTGAGTTATTATTCAACCGAACGACGTAATTAGATTAAAGGAGTCGGGGGTGCATTTCATGTGACCCGACCCCAATTTCGGGCAAGAGTAAATAAAGCGTGTCAGGAACCACAGGCGCATTTCATGCGGTGTGGCTCGTAGCAAGTTTTTAAATAATTTGGAATCAACTCCTAAATAAAATACAGTGGGATGTAGTTCGCTTTAGATTTGAATTAGAGGCGCGCCTCGCCTAACAAGTTATACAAATCGCAAGGCCCTCATAAAGGTACATATAAAATACTTAGATTTCGAGACGTGTCGTTTTCTTAGCTAAATATCATGGCCTCCTTAAAAGTGTAAATAAGTAATTGCTCTAGGCGCGTATTTTAATAATTTTACCTTCTTAAATACGGGTGTGCATTTCATGCGGCCCAAATCCAAATCCCAAAATGTCGAATAAGAATGTGTCGAGGATCCGGGTGCATTTCATGTGACGTGATTCGGAAGCATATTTTTAAGCAACTTTCTTTTTCGTAAATCATAATCAATAATAAAAGTGGTAAAGGGATATTAATTTGCACTAAGTACATAACTGTAAAAAGCAGATAGATAAGCCAAACACGACAGTTGAGCGACCGTGCTAGAACCACGGAATTCGGGAATGCCTAATACCTTCTCCCCGGTTAATAGAATTCCTTATCCGGATTTCTGGTTCGCGGACTGTTAAATACAGTCATTCTTTTCCTCGATTCGGGATTTAACCGGTGACTTGGGACACCATAAATCTCCCAAGTGGCGACTCTGAAATAATTAAATAAATCCCGTCTCGATTGTCTTTTAATTGGAAAACTTTTGCACCCCTCTCGTGCGGTAAAAAGGAGGCGCACAACGACACAACCTTTCGCACGCAGATACGAGTATTATGTATTTCTAGCGATGTTTTTTTGGGTCGACTAACGCCCCCGGGGCCGGCGTTCATATCGACGAAACAGCCGTGTTCCGGTGCCCGTACTGATTCTCGCATTGTATTTATCGACGACATCCCGGCTTACTCTCACGCGGCCCGGTAAGCGCAGCACAGTGCCCGCATCCGAGAAAGGTACCACGTAGGCCGCGGCGAGGAGCAGCGCCTTTACGGTGCCCTCTGTTGCAGCCCGGCTCGAGTTCCGTGGCTTTTCTCGGGGACACGTGGTGTCCGTCGATGGGACACGCGTGCAGATCCGAAGACAGTGCGGTGCGTAGTTAAGGCACCGACCCTCGACCACCGAGATTCGTAGTTTTCGTATTGCGTGGCATTATCGCCCATTTGCGCTCAAGGATTTTCTTCTATTGCTCACCTTCATCGGGTCGATTCGTGTTATGCTCCATTTTCAGTGTCCGAGGAGGTGACGGTGAGCTTTCTTGCTTTCCAAGACAACATTGACCACGATGCCACTCGCGATATTGCCGTCGCCCCGCATTCCTATACCGTGGCTGGCGACGCCGAGAGTCGGGGCATCGTATCGGTGGCCGGGCTTGTATGCAGCAGGGTTATTGCTTACGTTTCCTCACCAGTTCGAAGCCCCATTGGTACAACTACCCTACGCACGATTCGAGTTGAAGTACCATAGTTCACGCCCGAACATTTGGAGACATTACCCGTATGGTGTCTCTTGTGAGGTGTACACGGATCATCGCAGCCTTCAACATCCGTTCAAATAAAAGGATCTTAGTTTGGAGACGCGTGAGGCGGCTTCTGGCGAGCTAAGCTTGCGGATTTTGACGTCACCATATTGTATCATCCGTGGAAGGCCAATACATGTGGTGCCGATGCTTTGAGCCGAAAGGCGCGTCAAGTACGGGTAGCTTTGGCTTATATTCCGGTACTGAGGAGAGGCCCCTTGCATGCGACGCTCGTGCTTTGCGCCAACCTCGTGCCAGCCGAGGCCGGACACGGCCGAGCGTCCCGGAGGTCGCAAGCGTCGTTGTTTCTCGTCCTCTTTATATGATCGTACACGTAGATTGGCCAAGCATGATGATCCACATTTTCTTGTCCTTAAGGAGCCGCAGCCTCGGCGCACGACGATGCCGTAGATGTGACGGTCGGCTGACAGCGATGGTGTTCCCGAGGATGCAACGCTGATCTCAGCGTGCCCAACGTGGTACGGGCTTCGAGAGTCGATACTGCAGGAGACCTCCGCGGCCCCCGTACTCTATTCATCCGGCAAGCCGCGAAGATGTACGAGAACTTGGCGCAAGACACCGGTGAAAACGCACAGAAGAGGAGATTATGAGTCGTGTAGCGATGTCTCAACTTGCGCAGTCAAGTACGAGCACCAGAGACCCGCGCAATGTTCTTCAAAGGTACGATTAGTCCTAAGTGAAACGGGAGCGATTATCACGCATTTTGCGAGTGGTCTCCCTGACTTCGAGGAGTTTTGATTCAAAGGTGGGTGATTATCGACGATCGACCAACCGCACACTTCATTCCGCATGTACCACTTATTCATCTGAGTGGCTAGCAAGGATCTTTATTCGAGATTGTCGATTGCTACGGGGTTCCAGGCAAGTCTATTATATTGACAGGTACCTACCACTTTCAAGTTCTAGCGGGCATTTCGTTAGTGGAGTCGGGTACGCATGTAGAGTTGAGCACAACATTTCATCCCCGGATGGACGGTGTACCGAGGCACACGGTTCAGATTTTGGAGGATATGCTTCGTGTGCGCGTGATTGAGTTTGGAGGTACATGGGATTAATGAAGGATAACGCAGTTGTGACGACCCAAAGGGTCATCACTTGTTTTATTAATCATTCCGAGCTTTTGAGGTCTTGAAAACCTCATTTATAGTTGTTTCGATTTGCGTGCACAGTCCGGGCACAAAGCTGGAAAATATTTATGTTGAAATATGTGAAATATGTGAAAAGTTGAAGAATTTTGATATTAATATTGATATGGTTGACTTTGGTCAACATTTTTGGTAAACGGACCCCGGATCCGTGATTTGACTATTTCAGAAAATCCGTAGAAAAATATGGAACTTGGGCATATGTCCTGAATTGAAATCCGAGGTCTAGAACCCCAGTAAAAGAATTTTTCTGTTAAATTGTTTTCTGAAAATGTTTAAGGAAAATGAAACTGAATTTTTATTAAAAAGTACTGGTATCGGGCTCGTATTTTGGTTCCGACGCCCGGTACAAGTCATATATATTGGTTAAACGCTTCCTGTAAAGTTTGGTTGAAAACCGACGTCGTTTGACGTGTTTTGGCTTTAAATTGGAAAGTTTGGAAATTATGAAAATTTGAAAGGATTCTTGAGTTTTAAGGCTCAATTCATGGATTTTGATGTTATTTTAGCGATTTGATCGCGCGAGCAAGTTCGTATGATGTTTTCAAGTTAGTGTGCATATTTGGTTTGGAGCCCCGAGGGCTCGGGAGTGTTTCGGAGGTGGTTCGGGGTGGTTTTAGACTAGGAAAAACTGCAGAAAATCTGCCGCAGACATTCCTTCTTCGCGTTCGCGTCCACCTGGTCGCGTTCGCGAAGGCATCTCCTTTCCCTTCATCGCGTTCGCGACAATAGGATCGCGTTCGCGTACAACAAATTTGGATCCAGCCATTTTCCTCTACGCGTTCGCGTGCAGGCTCCCGCGTTCGCGGAGCCTGGCCTGCTTCCTCTACGCGTTCGCGTAAGGTGCCACGCGTTCGCGTAGGCCAATTTGTAAGCCCAGATTTTTATTCTTCGCGTTCGCGACTATGTCCACGCGAACGCGATGCCCATTTTGCCCAACCCTTCGCGAACGCGACACTGTCCACGCGAACGCGAAGGGCAAACTTTTGCCCAGTCATTTTAATCCCAAAACAGAACAGAAACGGGATAACAAATCCCATTTCTGTTCAACCCCCTTCTTCACAGCCCCTTGGACGATTTTTGAGCTATTCTTCACCAAACTTCTTGGGTAAGTGATTCTTAACTCGTTTTCTTCATTTTCCATCAATATTATTTGAATTCCTAAGCCTAAATAGGTGTAAATGGGTAGAAAAAATGAGAATTTAGTATAGTAAGGGTTTTCAATGAATTTACGATCTAGACTTCGTTTTGGAGTCGAACTTAAGAACAAATTGTATATTTGAACCCATGGAGGATTGGGTGAACTTATTTTGGTCCGAAACTTGAGTTTCGACTATGTGGGCCCGGGGTCGATTTTTACTATTCCGGGCAGTATGTTGTAAAAATCATATTTAGCAATATGAACTAGTTTGTTAAGTAGAATTGATGATATTGAATCAATTGTGTATAGATACAATTGGATTGGAGTCAAATTCGAAAGGAAAAGGCATTGCTACGGATTGAATCGTTCGTAAACTTTCGAGGTAAGTGTTTGTTCTATCCTAGTTTGTAGGAATATGAATTTAGTTATGAATAAATTGTTGAATAAGAGTTATTGGTGTTATACCGGTAATGAAGGTAAATTGTTGAAATTATTATGAATTATTGGTTTAAAACCGGTAATTATAAATATTGTTGATATAGAGATTATTAGCTAAATGCCGGTAATATATATATTTTATAAATTGGGATCGTGTGGTACGCCGACCACAAAGTGACTTAAAATATTGGCATTGGCCATAGTTGCCGGTAGTCGATTGATATATTTGGGAGCGGGTGGTACGCCTACCACAAGATATAATGATTGATATATTTGGGAGCGGGTGGTACACCTACCACAAGATATAATTATTGATATATTTGGGAGCGGGTGGTACGCCTACCACAAGATATAATTACTGATATGTTCGGAGCGGGTGGTACGCCTACCACAAGATATAATTACTGTGATAGTTGGGAGCGGGTGGTACGCCTACCACGAGATATGAACTGAGAGAGGAATTGAGACATGAAAGTAAGATTTATTATGTTGATTAGATTATTCTGGATATCGTGGGTTATTGACTGTTATTTCAGAGCAGAGTATTTCCTTATAATGTATTATATATATATGCCTATATTGCAACTGTACAGGTTTAGGTGGGTGACTGGCCTTAGCCTTGTCACTAGTTCCGCTCGGTGATAGCTGCACTTACCAAAGACACTGGGCCTACAGGTCAGTTGAGACTACACTCGCGCTCTTGCAGTACATAAAGCTACGACAAGCAAGCAATGGCAGTAGCGACTTCGAGATTTTTCGAATACCGAGACTACGAGGTAGCCTTGGAGGCGTCCGTAGACCCGTTCTCTCTTCTATCTATGCTTTTCATTCTCGTTATCTCATGTAACCGAGATAAACAGCGTTGTATTTTCTTTCAAACAATTACGTGTATTATTCTTAGAAGTTCGCGAGTATTGTGACACCAATCTTGGGTAGTGTATCATATTTGGATTTTTCTTTATCATATTTGACTAAGTCTTCCGCTAATTTCGATTATTCCGTCGTGAATTTTTATTTTGCTTAACAAGAAACGTGGTAATTAAATCGGAGACGTAATTAATATTTGGCTTCTGCCTCAGCTTCCATTTTGGAGGTTCATGGGATGGGTTTTTTCCACTTGCAGAGTTTGCCTACAACAACATTTATCAATCGAGTATTCAGATTGCCCCGTATGAGGTGCTGTATGGTAGACGGTGCAGACCTCATGTGGGATGGTTTGAGCCTAGCGAGGCTAGATTTTCAGGGACTGAGTTAGTTCAGGATGCTTTGGAGAGTGAAGTTGATCCAGGAAAGGCTTCGCACAACACAGTCACGCCAGAAGAGTTATGCGGACCGGAAGGTTCGGGATGTGTCTTTCATGGTTGGCGAGAGGGTCTTGTTGAAGATTTCACCCATGAAGGGTGTTATGCAGTTCGGGAAGAAAGGGAAGTTGAGTCCCAGGTTTATTGTCCCTTTTGAGATACTCAGGAGGATTGGAGAAGTGGCACATGAGTTAGATTTGCCACCCAGCTTGTCCAGCGTGCATCCGGTATTTCATGTGTCTATGCTCCGGAAGTATGTCGGGGATCCGTCTCATGTGTTGGACTTCATCAGTTCGATTTAGCAGGATGATGATCTATCTTATGATGTGGTGCCGGTGGCTATTTTGGGTCGACAGGTTCGAAAGTTGAGGTCCAAGGATATTGCCTCAGTAAAGGTGCAGTGGGGAGGTCGGCCCGTGGAAGAGGCTACTTGGGAGACCGAGCAGGAGATGCAGACCAAATATCCTCACTTATTTGAGACTCCAGGTATGTTTCTTGACCCGCTCGAGGACGAGCGTTTGTTTTAGTTGGGGAGAATGTGACGACCCGGTCCATCGTCACATAAGTTACCACCCCGTGTTTCCCATTATATGCTTGTTCATGTTTCAATATATGTATTTGGTTAATTTGAGTCAATTCGGATCGAGTTTGGTAGGAAATGGGATAAATAGTCTCTTTGATGAAGGAATAGTTTGGAAAAGTCAACCATATGTTGACTTGTGAGTTAGAGGGATCAGAATCGAATTATGATGGTTCGGTTAGCTTTGGGGGATGATTTGTGACTTAGGAGAGCGACCAGAATCAAATTTGGAGGTCCAGTGTAGAAATAACCTTGAATTGGCGAAGTTGGAATTTGGCGAATTCCGGTTGATAGGTGAGATTTTGATCCGGGGTCGAGATGGAATTCCGACAGTTGTATTAGCTTCGTTAGGTGGTTTTGGATGTGTCTGCAAATTTTCAGGTCATTCAGACATCGTTTGGTCGGGTTTTTGATGGGATGTTGGTTTCGGAAGTTTTAGTGGAAACTTAGGCTTGAATCTGCCTTGATTTGATGATTTTTGTGTTTAAGGATGTGTTTTTATGATTGGAACAAGTTCGTATCGTGTTTTGGAGTAGGTTGGCGGTTTTCGTTGAGGTCCCGGGGGCCTCCGGGTGATTCTGGGGGTCCTAACAGATCATTTTTGGCTAAGTGAGAGATCAGGTTTGCTGTCATAATTGCAGCAGGATTTTGTTCTTCGCGTTCGCGATGAGCATCACACGAACACATAATGTTAACTGGAGAGCTGGGGAATTTTGCCTTCGTGTTCGCGAAGGAGGGGATGCGAACGCGTAGGTGTAGGATCTGATTAATCGCGTTCGCGATTGGATGCCTGCGTTCGCGTAGAGAGGGAGAAAATGACCATCGCCATCATGTTAGGGTGTACGCGTTCGCGTAGAGTAAAAATGGGCTGAAGCCGGATTGTTCATCGCGAACGCGTGAAGAGTTTCGCGTTCGCGTAGGGATAAATATAACTAGACAGAAGGGTTTTTAAAAAGAAATCAGTCGCGAACCCTTCATATTTTCTTCCATTTTTAGCACCTTGAGAGCTAATTGATAGAATTTGTAGAGGATTTCATCGAAAATTGATTGGAGGTAAGTCTCGTAGTCTTAATACATCAATTTATCAAAGAATCTTCCATTAATTCTGTTACTTTGGATATAAATTGAGGAAGTTAGGGCTTGGATTTTTGCTATGTAAAATCATGATTTGGCGGCTCATTTGAAGTCCGATTTTGATAAATTTTATATGCACGGACTCCTCGAAAGATGAGGATTTTGAAAATTTGAATTTCGTAATTTTTGAGAAGCGGGCTCGGGGCTCGGATTTTGACAACTTCGTATTTTTGGGTGTTTTTCGACTCATTTCGATTGGGTTATGATCCATTAGCCTATTTTGATATATTCTTATTGGTTTTGATCAGATTTGGCACCCGAGGAGGTCGATCTACGAGGAAAGTGCAAGGCGATCTAGGACTTTGGCCGGTTCGAGCTGAGTGGTAGTCATGAATGATATACTGAGAGTTTGAAAACCCGTATTTGCATTATATAGTGCTATGTTAAGATGAAACGCGCATCGTGTGATGAGCGTGGTGATATTGTGACTGGGATTCGGACTTGGTCCATCCTGATTGATGATTTAGTGTGCATATTGACTGAGACTAAGCTTATATCCATATATTTGGGCTAGTTGCCATGTTTGGGGCCTCTTTCCGATCTGTAGAACCTTAGGGAAGCCTGCGGAGCTAAATGACCCCTATATCTGTTGAACACATACTCTCAGTCGTACCCTTAACTGTATAGCATAACATGAACCGGTACTAGAAATGTACTCTAAGTGAGAATACCTAGGGTTGAATACCCTGTTCTAGCTGAGTGGGCCCGAGAGGCCAAGTCTATATTGACTGAGAGGGGTCGTGGACCCATGGTGAGGTATTGATATATATACCAGATCGGGCTGCACGCCGTAGCAGTATATACATATACATGTATTTGATCGGACTGCATGCTGCAGTATTATATATATGATATATATATATATATATATATATATATATATATATATATATATATATATATATATACATATATATATATATATACATATATATATATCATATATATATATATATATATATATATATATATATATATATATATATATATATATATATATATATATGGATCGGGCTGCACGCCGCAACAGTATATACATATGCATGTATTGGATCGGACTGCACGTCGCAGTATTATATATGTGATATATATGTGGATAATAGATTCTCAAAATTACAGAGATGAGTAGCGTTCATTTCTCATGGATCCAAAACCAAATTAAATATCAACACAACGAAAAAACTGATTTTTCCAGTTCCATAAATAAGAGTACTCCAGACTAGAACCTTTGTACAAAATTCTGCTGTGTTACATAATTTTGTAGTAATCCCTTCGTGTTGCAAAAAACAAACACGACAATCATATTCTGAAATGAACAAAAGTATATCATTAATACGTGTTATTGCAACCAAATTCGAATATGAGAATACCACCACGAAGTAAGCTTGTGCAGTGGAAAAACGAGCTGGAATAGGAAGTCGAGGCTTTAAAATTATCAAATAACTTTATAATTTAGCTACATATATAACATGAACAAGACATACAATGATTTCAACTGTCATTTATATCTTCGAAAGCTCAAATATAACCAACTGCTCAGCATAAAATACTTAGGGATAGTAACTGAGGCGGGACGGGTCAAAGGCAGGGGAAGATCTAAATATGGCAGGGAAAAATATTATTTTTGAAAAAAGTTGATGGGTTAGAATGGAGGTGAATTTAAGATTATGAAACAATGGGTGCACTACCTACTTTAAAGTAAATGTGGTGCTTGTCAATAATGTCTATTGATGTGAGAACATATGATTATTCATATCTTAATATTAATTATGAATACTAGTTTTTGGACAGGTACGATACATGTGTATCCCATACTTATTAGTTTTAAAATGATATAAATAATATTAAAATATGTTTACAATGAATTACATGAAATTTGAAGGGAAAAAAATAAATTCAAACTGATGAATCATAATTTTCTTGTCATGTTGATTTCGTCATTGAAATATTTTTATTACATCAGTATTGGAGGGACAATCTTAACTTTTAAAGAGTTTTTGACATTTATTATATCTGGAGAAGGTCTTTTAAGACTTAAGAACTTTTTCGACAATGTTCGTTTGCACATAATATCAAACTCTATTTTGTGCTCTCTTATAAGCTAAGTATATGCTTGCTTATTCTATAATGTTCTCATTGTTTTATCAGTGAGTATCATATGGTTCATCACGTTTTTCTAGTTATTTCAATTATTTCTTAAATTTTTACTACCCTACGTTTGAAGAACCTAATAAAGGATAGCCAAGGATTTGTAAAACTATACCTAAATCCATGCCCTAATTGAAATGAGAGTTGGTGTCAATTGGTTGTTGTCTCTAGATTAAAAGTTTTATTTGCTCTAATATATATATTTCATATCAGCACTTGATTCATCAACGCAAGCATGTAACGAAGTATTTGATATAGCAAAATTATAGTGTTGATAAAAAAATATTGTTAACCATCAATGAAATTTACAAATTATTGCAGGAAGCATGATTGAAATAAAGTAGCTTTGATATAAAAAACTAAGCCATACTCATGAAAATAATTTATAATAAGTGGAATAAGAAATAATTAATAATATAGTTACAGTTAAAAACGTATACTCCATAACAGTAGTTCAAGAATGAGAAGTGGCACTCCCTTCCCTAATTTATTAATATTGATCTAATTTTAATTCTTCCGTTTTTTTACATAATTCTTGTCCGCCATTAAGTACATCAATAATGAATGACCATTGGAATACACTACGCATTAAAGATGAATTTGGCCCATATTGTATTCTTAACTGTAGCTCCACTAGTTCAATTGTTCATGTACGGTTGGTAACGGAAAAAATTGTTTACAATAGAAAATTCGGAAAATGTGCAAATACCCATTTGAACTTTACGATAAAGTCTATATAATATTTTTGTTAAAATTTTTGCCCATATCCAATCTTGCCGTTACACTATTGGCCCGGATACCCCCTTTGTTTTAAACATAGCCAAATACCCACTTGGACTTTACGATAAGGTCTATATATAATCCTCGTTAAAAGTTTGGCCCATCACCAAATTTTATTCACTGATCAGTGTTGTAACTCCAAGAGGAAGTTCATCATCTACCCAATCCCAAAACTTACATTTTTGTCCCTGTGCAACAATTAGAATAAAATTATCGATAATTTTTATCTGAAGGCATTATTTGCCAAAACATTTATCGACAAAAAAAAAATTGTTTGCTCATAGGTACATTGAAAAAAAAAATCTAAAATATTGTATTCCATGTAGATCAATTGATCACGCCCAACTATGCCTTATAAAAATGACTCTGCGGACGCTGCAAATATAACTCAAGTATTACGCTCGAGGTCGAATCCACAGAGAGTTAACCTATCAACTATTATCTTCAGACCCACTAACTCTTCAGAATCAGTTTCCCAAATATTCAAATCTCAGTTGAATGTTTCCTTAATAACTACTTTTGCAAGTAACTAATAACTGTAAACTAAACTAAATAGGATGTAAACAATAATGAGAAGAAGCTAAAGCAATGATTTCCCCTATTAATAGAATCCCTTCTGTTTATGCTTATACAAATTTACCAACGCATCTCTATTAATCATGAACGCTATTCTTACTATAAATCTCTCCCGAGTAATCACAGTAATTTACTATTACACTCTCCCGAGATACACTAGCTTACTTTAATTAGCACAATTCACTTTAGATTACACCCAAGGCTTTGTTATCCCTAATCCCGACTTTAAACCCGCAATTATATATTTCTCTAATAATCTAGGAGTGGTGTTGTTCAACAATAACCTAAATATGCACTTTTTTCCACGTTATGCACACAAATTAGGCACAACTAATTGAGGATCCTGTCAATTAACTACAACAAACACGAAGTTGAACAAATAGAGATTAAACTAGCAATTTGTATTCACATAAAAAGATCAGCCAAATGTTCCATCAAAACCTTAGACAAGAATTTAGCTACTCATGGCTATGAGAAAATAAACTAGAATAGAATTCATCATAGAAAATCAAAAGAAAAGAAGAAAGATGTTTTGAGAAATCTCTCACAATAGTTTTCCTTACAAAAATACTCTAAAAATTAATACATGCCTCATTTTGGCGAAGTCTAATAATTTAAATAGGGTGTATGTCTAAAAATTCAGTGTTTGACACTTTGGCCCTTGAAATTTTTCGTCGCCTGCCGCGGTTCAGCCGCAGTCGCGGTAGAACCGCGGCCAAACACCCTCTCTGAATCTTACAGGTTCTGCAGTAGCCTTCCACTGCGGTTCTGCCGCGGTCGCGGTAGAACCGCAGCCAACCACCTATTCTGAATTTGAGTGCTGTATGGGCGTGGCTTCAATGAGAATTTGCATATTTGGCATCTTTTCTCCAATTTTGACTCCAAAACTACTTCTTAGCCATTTATCACCTATAAATCATGAAAAAGCACTAATAAGAGCATTTTGTTGTCATATTTATCATCAAAACAACATAAGATGATGATTATTTAAGGCGTGATTATAGTCAAATTCACATATTATCATCAATTTATGTGAACTTATAAGTATAAGAAAAAATAAAAGAAGATTTTTAAATAATTATTTAATTAGATAAATAGTTTAAGATATAAACCTTATATGCCAAACTTTTAAAATAAATGGGGTATCGAGAGGGTTATGTATAGACTTATCGTAAAGTCTAGGGGGTATTTGACTCCGTTTAAAACGAAAGGGGTATCCGGACCAATAATGTAACGACAAGATTGGATATGGGCCAAATTTTTAACGAGAATTATATTTAGACCTTATCGTGAAGTTCAAGGGAGTACTCAGACCTTTTCCGTTGAAAATTTATTGCTTAAAAATTATAAGTCCGTTTGCAAGAGAAAGTTTAGTGTTAAAATAAAAGGGTATAAGCGTCCATCCATATTAAAGGGTTATTTTTGCCTTTTAACTTTTCAACGGGGTGTTCATACTTTTAGTATAATATAGTATATATATATATATATATATGATCATGATTCAAAGAGATATACAGTATAATTCTAAAACTATTAAATTCTTATCATTGATATTTAAAACAAAGGGGTAAAATAGACTGCTAATGACAATAACAAAAATTTAAACTTGTACAAAAAGAAGCACGGAAAATATCAAAATATCATTAATATATGACTAATTCTTTACATGGGCCGGAATTGCTTACAAAAATAAACTATATACTATAAAAAAAAAATTATAGACAAAAGTTCAATTATTTTATTTAGAGCACAAGTTCTAGAAAATACTTCTAAACCATTTCTGTGAATTATGTACATGGAATATCTGATTTATTGGGAAGACCTTGGGTTCACATGAACACCATTTTATTTAGTAGATCCGTCCGTGGGTTAGCACACGGCAGGGGAAGATATGAAGCTGCTGAAATTGTTTAACAGTATACAACTTGTTTGAGAAATTTGAAGCTTCAAGCTCGGGTTGCTGCACATGAAGCAGCTTTTGTTTTGAATTACCAAGCCCTTCTCTCTTTTATTTTATTTTTCATATTTTCTTAATCAAAATAGACAAAACGATAAACGCACAAATTAATTTATTGAGACAAAACATAAAATTATCCGTCCGTAGATATTGTTCCTTCATTACTCTGGTCATAATTTTAGGAGTTTTCATACAACATATATTTTGTGAACATATCTAGTACGATATAATATAACATAATATTAAATTTTCTCTAGCTACTTGATCAATCCAATAAAAGTACGAAACTGGATTTTAAAATATTTCTACAGCATCATCTTCTTACATTGCAATATATAAGCTCTCCAAGTCAGACCACTATCAACAGAAATTTTTTCTAAGCAATCGCGACCCTTCCTTCCCCGATCGCAATTTATAAGGCCTAGATTGCACTTTATTCTTCGGGGTCGCGGTCCAGACCTCCACCAGCGCATAGCGCACCTCCGACACCAGCTATCAGCAGTTCCAAAAGGCCTAAATTGCACAATGTGAGTATTCTCATAAGTAGATTTGATGGTTATGAAACTCACTCATGAGTATGACATGTTAAAAGGACTCGCCTAAACTTTTCAAAAAAAAACCAAATCAACTTAAGGAAAAATATCTTTTTTATAACAATCAAAATTATACATGTGACGACACCATCTAGTGTAGTGACCTCAGTCATACCATATAAATTATATCAACGGTTGGGTCTCCACCTCTAGGATTCTCACCTCCACCTCTAATATCCTGCCCTCTACCTTTGGCTGGTCATGTAAGATAATATTGACTGCAATGGACCACGTAGCCTGAGTGCTTTCCTAAAATTACATTTCTCCAAAATTCCACATTCACAACAATTCCTTTAAGGCTCAGTTAACTTATTGCACATGATGACATATTTCGACACCGTCATGGTGACCTAGTATAACCGTTCAGATCGTATATACTACATAATACAGAGAATCTGGGAGGTGACTTCTTGAGAACATTTTCTTAAAATAGAGTTGAGTAGGTAGTATTGCATTGGCCGGCTTGCCCTCTTCGTAGGCTTGTCACAAACATCGATGGCCAATTTCCTCTTTTGCTATGTTGGCTTAATACTGTTGAGCTACCCCATTTACTAATATACTCTTCGTTATTCTCTAGGGCGATTCTTAGCCCCTTGTAGAGTACCAAACCTTAAATATGTATAGTTTGTTTGGGGAACCTTTTCCATACCATATATAAATACATTCCAAGCCAAACTGACATAACACATGGCCATCTGGTCCATTCACTAATAGTGGAATTCTCCATTTTGGCTGTAAGTCAGAGTCACAACATCCAATAATTCACAATATTTGTCCTTCACAACTCAATTAAATCAACCAGATGTCAAGGTCCGTTGAAACCACAACTGGTTAGAACGTACATTATGTTCCCACTACTTTATTTGTCATCCAAAGCGGAGTAGAATCAACCCCCTCGCTTTCGACTATTTCCACATTCTGTAATACCTTATCACATCGGTCAAGCACAACCACGTGGGTTCTCAAAAGATGCACCGCTGAAGGTGGTAGCGAAGAGTTTGGTGAAACCTATCTCACCTCCGCAAAACTTCTAAAGGCGTAGTTGATCTATCACCAGCATGTGCCATTGTTCGGCTGAAATAGCGGTACGTGACTTCGCCATTCGTGGGAAGACAAGAGTAGAAATTCAATTTAACATTTGAAGAACAAATTCGCACGATAGAAACGAACAAAAAAAGATTTTTCCTAACTCAATAGACTCTGTAGAACAAGTACAGACGTCTCTGTACCTACCCCTCTGACGCTACTAAGTTTGTTCGTGAGTTGTGAGACCTAGTAACTTAGTTCTCTGATACCAACTTGTCACGGCCCGGATTTCCCCCACCATCAGGATCGTGATGGTGCCTACTCGTGATAGCTAGGCAAGCCAATTTACTCACCGCCTTTACATTTACGCAACTATCCTGTTCTCATATTTAATAACATGAAAAATAATAATAACTTTAATTGCAGAAGTCTTTCGAATAACAACTGAATAATAATGTGAAATACTCGACAATAATTCCTCTACCCAAGATATGGAGTCACAAACTCACGAACTACTAAGAATGACTACACATAATGGTCTGAAAGAAATAAGTAATAACCGTCTGTCTCGAAACAATGAGACTACAGCAATAATGAAAGCAATAAGAAGAGACACCGGGCCTGCGGACGCCTGCAAGCTACCTCAGTCTCGGAAGTATAATGATCCTGCTAGCGAACTACTGCTGTTGCTCCTGCTCAAAACCTGGACTTGTGCAAAAATGCACAGAAGTGTAGTATCAGCACAATCTGACCCCATGTGCTGGTAAGCGTCTGGCCTATCCCGACAGACAAGCCTAGGACCAGACACTCACATAAACCTGTGCAGTTCTATATACGTATGTACCACAGAATAACAGAAATATTGAGCAACACAAATAGCAAGGGAGGGAACATGCTAGGGGAGCACAATCGAATATACATAATTAACCAGTAAGGTAAAAACAGAGTGCAGCAAAACAGCTATCACAAAACAAGAAATTGAATGGTTACACGGCATCACCCTTCGTGGTTTTACTCTCACCCTAACCAAATAATCAATTAAAAGTGCACGACATCACCCTTCGTGCTTTTACTCTCATCCTCACATTCATGGCATGGCATGATCCTTCGTGCATGATTTAATTAACAACGACACGAAGTGTTCTTCGTGCATAAATAGTAAACATGGCACGGAATGATCCTTCGTGCATGATTTAACTAACAACGACATGGAATGTTCCTTCGTGCATAAATAGTAAACATGGCACGAAATGATCCGTCGTGCATAAATAGTAAAACATGTCACAGAATGATCATTCGTGCATAAATAGTAAAACATGGCATGGAATGATCCTTCGTGCATAAATAATTGAGAATGACACGATATCACCCGTCGTGCATTATCACTCTTACTCACCCAAATAACAGTCACAGTCAATGGGTAAGAAGAATGAAATAAGTAACAAAAACCGTCCCGGCAAGGGAGTAACAATAGTCATAACAATATTCCGGCAAGGGGACAACAACAACAACACAACAAAGTCCCGGCAAGGGAGTAATAAGCAACCTTCACAACTCGGCAAGGTCTCAAGAATATAACTTAGAAAAAAATCCACATTAGCTCACAACATGTATCAACAAACGACTCACGGTCATGCTAGACTCTGGTGTATAGATGCTCGTCATCACGTCTATACACCGCACTCGATCATTTAGCAATTAGCAAATTATTATACTCTTTCCTATTCCCTCAAGCTAGGATAGATCAAACACTTCCCTCAAAATCTGAAGTCCAATTAACCTTCAACTATAGCTTTACCTCGTAACTCAACCTCCAACTCGCTCGAATCTAATCACAATTGGTTCTGTTACTTTAATAAACACTATATAAATTGGTTTGGATGCATAAAAATAGTTTTCCCAAAGTTTTACTCAAAATTTCCCAAAATGTCCCCAGGCCCACGTGGTCGAAACTCGGGGTTCGGACCAAATTCGGTTACCCATTCCTTCACAAGTTCAATTATATGGTTAATCTTGAAATCGGACCTCAAATCGAGGTCCAACTTCCCAATTTATGAAAAACCTAGGTTCTACCCAAAAACATTAATTTCAACAACAAAAACCTTTGATTTCTCATGGAAAACATGTTTAATGATGTTAGGAATTGAAAGAGCTGAGTGAAAATCGACTTACAGGTGATTTGGAGTGATATTGCTCTTGAAAATTCGCCTTTGGGGTTTTGGGATTTGAAAGAATAGTGAAAAGGAGGT
This sequence comes from Nicotiana noctiflora, assembly GCA_032618575.1. Classification (NCBI taxonomy): domain Eukaryota; kingdom Viridiplantae; phylum Streptophyta; class Magnoliopsida; order Solanales; family Solanaceae; genus Nicotiana; species Nicotiana noctiflora. Next base: position 43,441 of record JASVEL010002743.1, read on the forward strand.
CTAAACTCGTTTAAGTATAAAATTGCACAGGTGTGGATATGGGAATTGTGAACTTTAGTTTGCAATTGCGGACATGACAGGTCAGCACTCAGACTTCGCATATACGAAGGACTTGTTCGCATTTGCGAACATAGGCCAATTTCGACACCTTTGCATTTGCGATATTTTGTTCGCATATGCGAACATAGGGTGATTCTGGGCAACCTCGCATTTGCGAGCTTTTGTTCGCAATTGCGAACATAGGGTAATTCTGGGTCTCTTCGCATTTGAGAAGGTTTTGTTCGCAGCTGCTCACATTTGCGAGCGATTCTTCGCAATTGTGAAGATAGCAGCTGGAAAAAATACCAGTTGTGGTTATTTTTAAAATTTGCTCTCACGGCCTATCAAATCTTCACTCGAGACCTCAGGCTCTAAACTAAACATGCACACAACTTCAAAAACATACCATGAACTTTCTCGCGCGATCAAATCGTCAATATAACATCGTTTTCATAGAATCAAGGCTCAAATTCATGATTTCTTCTCTTAAACTTCATAAACTTTCAAACTTGGAACTCATAGTTCAAAACACGTCAAACGACGTTCAATTTTTATCAAACTTTGCAGGAAGTGTTTACATAATATATAAGACTTGTACCGGATGTCGGAACCAAAATACGAGCCCGATACTATGGTCTTTTAATCAATTTTTATTTCCATTTTCCTTAATAATTTCAGAAAAATAATTTAACAGAAAAATTCATATCTTGGGCTCTTGGACTCGGAATTTGACTCCAGGCACATGCTCGAGTCCCATATTTTCCTATGGACCTTTCGGGACCGTCCGATCTTGGGTCCGGGTCCGTTTACCAAAAACTTTGACCGAAGTAAACTATATCAATATTAATATCAAAAATTTTCAAGTTTTCCATAAAATTCACATATTCTAACACAAAAATTTTCCGGCTACGTGTCCGGACTATGCACATAAATCGAGGCAATATAAAATAAGGTTTTCAAGGTCTCGGAAGCACGGGACAGATGAGAAAAACAGGTGATGACCCTTTGGGTCATCACAGTCTAGTCGGCTGAAAGCCAAGGATATACTATGGAATTCTAGTTGCTTTACTTTTCTTTTCCTACAATTTGCTTCTTCAACTGGTATGTCCCTAATTTAAATTCTAAAACTCAAACGTATGTGTTTCCTTGTTGTCAATCATTGTCCCTTTCTGTACTGACATAGTGGCACATATTGTTGCACTTTTTGTTTACTGCTTTACTCAACATGCTTAAAATTCTTTCCTCTTTTGTTCAAATGTAATTAGTTTGTTTACTTGTTCCTTCTTATGTCCCACAATTAGCATGTCTTCTAATGTACTTGATTCTTGACTAATTATGTGTTTCTGTTTTGGGTCCTCTATGTCCCCAACCCCAACTCCCCTGTTTGTAATTGCTGAAGCATATACCCCTCTCTGAACTAGTTCTGTGGTTTGGTTGTTCCTATCCCTTGCTACCTTTCAAAACTCTTCTACTATTCTACAAACTTATATCAAACATGCTATTTTTTAAAACTATTTCAAACACTTTCACATGTACTCTTATATCATTAGGTTCTGGCTCTCTTGTGTGAGCCTTGCTTTAGGACCCTCGAGCTCCCCTTGAACCTAGACACATAAGGGTTGACCCTTCCATACTGCACCTACTCTTGGTTATGCAATCTGGGTGTGAGCATTTCCCGGGATCCCTTGAGGTCCTTAGAGAACTCTGTCACACCTAGATATGTGGGAAAGCTATGGAACAATATTAGCCATTGAGTTGGTTTATTACATACCTCAGAGAGGAAGTCAGAGTTAGGCTTCCTATAGTTGTAATTTGTTTTTATTTTTTATTTCCGCTTATGTAATTCAATCACATAGCCTGTAATAATTTGTAAACAAGTATTGAGATAGCTAGTAAAAAGGAATGAGAAAATATGCATATTATCGTTATTAAAGGGTAGAAAGCATGTTATTAAGTTTATATTCCTAATTGTGCTCTAGAAACAATGGTTAGGATTTATTATGCATTAAAAATCATGCTCTTAGGACATTTGTTTCTTGCTTCAGCACTTCATTCATTAGTCCATGCTTTATGTCTATCACTTAGAAATCATGCTCCTAGGGTAATAACAACACTGGTATAAAAGCTGTTATTTCAAAAAATCCTGCAACTCTTATGTACATTTAGAAATCGTGCCTTAGGGATTCTGTTTTAGATAACCTTGCAATTTGCATATTAGATACCATGTTCTAGGATCCTGTTTGCATTTTTCTTAATTAATTACTGATTCATAAAATGGTAGTAAAGAAATAATTTTCACATTGTGATGCTTTTGAATAAAATTTGTGACCATCTCTTCAACTAGAACGACATCTTTTAGGTAAGGAATAATCTCCAAACTGTTATTAATAAATTGGCATAACTACTTCATATTACTTTAAGCCTAGGCAAGAATTAGGTAATAATTGTAATAAAATTGAAATTGCCTTGTTTAATTATCAACTGTTAAAATCAGTAGGAAAAACCTAATTCAGACTTTTTTTTAGTCATGTGATAAATCAGGTTCTGATGTTATCCCTCGAATACCTTTCTTTAAGATTTTAAATTCAGACCTTAACTGCATATAAGTCATGCTATCTATTTGCATTATCTGCGGAGGTACACATGAACCTTCTAATTGCTTATATGTTTCCCTCTCTAAATGCAGTCTTATATGTTGTGTATGTCAGTTCAGTATTTTTGCCTTTGAACCTGAGGGTCTTCCTATAACCTCTATATTTTAGAAAAAGGAGTCCTAAATTCCTCTGGGATTGATAGGAAGTGACAGGTAACAATATACAATAAGAGTCGAGACCAACCTTGCTTTAATTACCTTCACGGGGCAGGAAAGAGTAGATATGGATATGATAATCGGTACGCTAATACCACGCGTATCTTCTCATTTGCGGAGTGTCATACGGGTATTGCATTGATATGATTCATATTACAAACAAACCTAGGACCCCTTTACATTCATAAGCATGTTTAGATTTTAACTCTTTTCAAAACCTTGCTTTTACTAATCGTTTTTCAAACACTTGTGTATTTTAACCTAAAGCCCCTGCTATGTGAGCCTTACTTATCTACTTTCTAATTGAACAAATTTACAAAAACTGTCTGGCTGGAACCACACTAGTGGATCCTTAGGGGTGCCTAACACCTTCACATTAGGATAATTTCAAGCCCTTACCATATCTCTGATTATCAAAAATAGTTGTAGACTAAACCTGTAGGTGCCCTAACGCACCTTAAAAATCATTAGGTGGCGACTCTTCAAAAACGCAATACCGAATTCCCAAAAGTAAATGAGTCCTTACACCTCCATGAATGTCACAACCGGGAATCCTTTCCATGGAGGGAAAAAGAGGTGCGACACAAGGCAGAGTCAAACTCAACTTCTCCATCCAACTCAACTTCTCCATCCAACTCAACAACATGTTCTACATTGAGACCTTCTTCCCTGACCTTTTTGCACTTCTAGACTCCTTAATCACTTGTGCATCAAAAAACTTTCTTTTACTCCGTTTAAAAAGAGTCATGGCAGTAAGAGCCACTCCTTTCATTTTTGCGACTGCTGACTTTGTAGCTTTCATATGAGTCTTCCAGAGTTTCTTCCCTAACTCAGATAGTGGCACATCCTCTTTATTGCTGCTAACTTCTTAATCTTTAGTAGAATAGGTTAATAGAGACCCAAGTTCTTAAGCCCTTGTCTCTCCACCAGTTTCTTTTAAAGGCGCTATTACCTTGTTCTCAATGGTCATAGAGCCTTCGGATTCCTCACTCACATTCTCATATTATTCTTCACTCTCTTCATCACCTTTGCACTCTCACATAACTTTTCTTGATCCTCACCCCACTTGCAGAGTTGTCCTCATGTTCACTATGATTTTCTTCTTCTGTAGAATTACGAACCTATTCACCTGTCTTATCATTTGTATCATGCTCCTTCTACTCTCCAGATGTTGCTTCATTCTTACTCTTTTCTTCTTAATTGGCTATGTTTTGAGCATCATGCTCCTCATGACTGTTCACAACTTCTTATTCTTTTTCACCGTCATCATCATTCTCATCCTCAGTCCAACTAAATGAAAACCCATCAGAAGCATCCTTTTGTACATGTTATTTACTTTCTTCCCCCTCAACCACATTATTCACATAAGTAGTATCTACCGCCTTCCCCAGACACCTACTTTCTTTTCTATAGTGAATTTTTCCACTTGTGGCTTCTCACCCGTAGGTAGGGCGGACCCACCATATGGTAAGCGGGTTCAGTTGAACCCGCTTTGTCGAAAAAATTAATTATTTTTACTTGTTATTGTCATTAGAAATCCCGAAAGAAGATAATCATTTAAGAGATGAACCCACTAGACACAAATGAAAGTTGTAGAGCAACGACAAAAGGGGGTTCATTTTGGTGCCAGACGTCACAAGTTCGAATCTCTGCTAAAGCGGCACACTTATCCGTGTTACACAATTCACTTTGTCGTCTTCTTTTCCTACTTATAGGAATGGCAAACGGTGAGGTGCGGTGCGGGGCGGGGCGATTTTTTAACATTCGCGGGGCGGGGCGGGTTACATTGTTTGCGGGGCGGGGCATAATTTTTTTTTAAAAAATTAACGCGGGGTGGGGCGGGTCGCGGGTTGCCATGAGTTGTTCAATTGATTATCTTCTTAGTATATAAATTTTTATATCATCATACTATGATTATCTATATATAATAACAGATAACACAAAAATATAATAAATAAATATGGTATAATTGATTAAAATGCACCGATAATGTAATAATATTTACACTGTCAATGTACACAATCCTTACAAAATTAGTACAAGAATTAAATAAGAAAATAGAAATTTGCACATACGCTAATATGCGTGAACTTACAAATGTATGTTAACTGAATTGCTATGCAGTTAAATTTAATGCAAACGTGTATATTTTCAAATCAATTTTGTTTGGGTGAGATATATACTTTCGAATTATAGTATTATGATAATTATTTTACAAATTTATCACCCAAAACATACACCCTCGTTATACCAATTCACTAGGCAACTTGTGATGAACGGACGATGGAATACTACCTAACAATATCTAATACAAATATAAAAAAATTACTTGGTTTACTAGATCGGATTAAAAAAATTAAAAATATATATATGCGGGGCGGGACGGGGCGGACAGTTAAAATTAAAAAAAATTATTTTGAGGGGCGGTGCGGGGCAGGTTGGAGTCTTCGCGGGTGTGCGCGGGTGTGCCCCGCGACCGCCTCGCCCCGCCCCTCACCGTTTGCCATCCCTACCTACTTATCTGCATAATTTCTTTCCTCTGCTTATATCCATTATTGTAGTTATTCAAATTTAACTTTGTTGAGATTATTTGTACTTTTTTAATTTAATGAGTTTCGTTTATATTTGTTAAATTGTTTATTTGTATAATACTGTAAATTCTAGTTTGGTGTATAATCCCTTTTACTTGAATATTTGTATCAATTAGTTTAGTTTATAACTCTTTTTCTTTTGTTTGTAAATACTGAAAATGTTAAATTTCTTGCAGTTAATAGATTTTTAAGTTGATTAGATTTTTTTAAAGTATAAATTTATAAATTTGTTGGAGTGATATTTGTTAACATATATATAGATAAAATTCTAAAAATTAAAAGTAAAACAGTTTTTTCTTTAAAAATAGAATCGCATCAATGACTTTACCTTGAAGTCACATGATGAACAAAATTGAGTAGTGAGCAAATTGTATTTAAGTGTGCGCTTATATTAGTGGCTACTTGTATTTAAGTGTGCGCTTATATTAGTGGCTACTCTGCTCTTTGACTGAATCCGCTTGTATAAAATTCTGAATCTGTTACTGCCCCTAGGTGGTAGAGTATCTAGGTGTGTAGTATCTAAGGACACACAAAAACATCTAATTTCGATGGATAATATTGTACCTGATCAGTAATTACCGAAATTGATTCCTTGGTGACTGTGTCTACCTGCGTAGCAGCATCAGGCACTTGCTTGACATATTTTCTTGGAGTGGGCTTCGGATTGGTCTTGACTAGTTGGGATTTAGACTGCCTCATGGGTTGTTGCTCAATATAGTTAAGGATTTTTACCTACTTATACCATATATCAAACCTTATTACCTTTATTATTTAAGGTTTGTGTTAATTGCATTTAAGCATATCAAATTACCATAATTCAAATTAAGGGTATAATTATTGCTTCATTTATACTAGGCGTGATTTTCGGAGCGTATATTCTCCAATTTTAGTTTACCCGCTTCTCTCTCCTCCCACCTCCCACACCCCCTCACGCTTTACCTTCAGTTAATTCCCCCATATTCGTCCTCTCACCCATATTTTTTATAAGTTACCTCTCGATTATACAATTCTCTTATCTAGTTTATTTTATAAAATCCTTATGGTTGTGCCTACAAAGCATAATCAAAAGGATTGATAAAGTTTTTTTTGGTCAAACGTTATACCTAGATGAAGCAAGTGCCAAACGATTTTGGAAATCTTGGAAGCCAATGAATGGGAAAGTATTGCAAGCGTGGCTGCCAGAGTTTCTTCAAACATTAAAGAAGTCAAAATTGGATAAGTATTGGCTGAAGATACATTTTCATCTATATATTCGGGTACAGAAGAAAGAAAAAGGATAGAGACATTATTAATCCTTGAGACAGATGTCAAAAAAGTTTGTCAATTGTTCACTTAAAGGAACATGACACCAGGCCCTCTACTAGTACGTCGTGATGGAAGACAATCAAGTTGACAGTGTGGGTACAATTGTAGTTTATGTAGTTTTTTTGTAGAAATTTCGTAGATAAAGAGCAAATGTTGTTGTCAACTTTTTTTTTTACATAAGATTGTAGTTTAGTTGTAGCATGAATGTAGTAATTTTGTAGATACTCTTAAAAAAAATACAACTTTATACAATACTTAAACTGATTTATAGTTTATTTGCAGAAATTTTATGCACAAGATATCTACAAACTGAATACATTGAATTTTAATATCCAAATTCTCATTTCAATTGTAGCATAATTGGCATTTTCGACATAATTGTAGAAGACTTGTAGAAGTTTTAGTCTTCCCAATCTACAATTTATCTACAATTATTTTTTTTTACAATTTATCTATAATTTCTGAAAATATATCTTCTTCTTCTTCTTCTTCGACAAGTTTCGATCTGAATTTCAGTCAAAACCAAGTATAATCTTCATCAAAACTCCTCAAAATTGAGATATAAACTCCTAAACATTTTATATATTATTTACAACAACACCCAATCCAAACGAATAATGATTTTTGAAAATCCAAATTTGAATTCAAAGCTTTCAAGCTTTTTAATGGCTATCAATGGTGGAAAATATATGGAAGAACATATTTTTTCAACTTTGAGTTGTTGAAACTCGAAAATTTGAATTGTTCGTTTTTTTTTTTCGATAATTTGAATTGTAGTTCTAGAGAAAAATACGTAGATAAGAAATCTCCTTTCCCTTTTTAAAAATTAAATTTAATGTACAATCAATTAACAATAAGATTCTCTCCTTAATTTTAACCCGGTTTTAGGGAATATTCTGCCATTTTAATGCCTAATAATCGAATGATATAAAATTTATAGTAAAACGCTGACTGTGTAGGTAATTAACAAACTATACACATTTAGAATAATAAAATTTAATATATGGTATAGGTAGGTAAAAATCTCGTATAGTTAATAGACCCATCCAAAGCTTAATGTAATTCTCATAAGACTAGACAACCTGATTTGACGGAAGAGTTACTGCCATCGTAATAACACCGTCCTATGTGCAATATCAAAGGAGGATTATTATAGCCCTCGGATTACAAAACATAAAAATAGAAAACAAGAATATGAGTTGGTAAAGAGACAAGTTATACAGATACTAAGGACCGGTCAATAAAAATTGTGTCGTTAGTCCAAACGTTTACAAGAGACCTTTAAAGTTTTTTTTCGCACATATTTGTAGTTGAAATTTATTTTCTTGTTTTTGAAGATGTAAAGTTATTGATTTTATTATATTAATTTCTTCTAATAATACGTTTTCAATTCACTGTAAAGTTAATTAATCCATTTAATATTTCTTGAGACATTTGGTAAAATTTTATCAAATTTAATTTTGAAAAACTTCTTTCAACTTAAGAAACTATTTCTGGAGCTGTTAACCATTCGATAAGTTAATATAGGAGTTTTGAAAATAATTAAGTGTCTTTTCTTATCTATTATGTCAATTAAAACTATTATCTATTTATTAATTTATTTAAATCTTTTAATTTCAAAAATAAATCTAAATTTTTAATATCTGAGCGAGTAGGGCATGATATAGTTACTTTTTTTTTTTTTTTTTAATGGTAGTCGTGGAAGCTATTTGTTGTTAAAGATCTTGTATTAAGAAGAAATCATTTGTCGAATAAGAAATAAAAATAATCCTTTTTTTTAAACATCTTCCAAATTAGGAGGATCTATAGTGTTTCCACACTTCCCCTCCACGGTGACTCGAACCCAGGACCTAACGGTTGTAGGTGGAGGTGCTTACCAACTGAGCAAGCCGCCCACTCTTACATTCGTTTACAAAGTGTCTTTGGTTAAATAATTTCTTTTTTGAAAATAAAAGTAAAAATATGGAGATGCCCCTAAATAGCCAATATGATGCATTCCATAATTAATTAGATCAAACTAGTTGAGTAGTAACATCCTTAATCACATAGCTAAAACCAACTAAAGTTTATATATAATCACATAAGACATCAATTTTGCACATATTATATAATTATGCAATTTGGTTCTCCCTCGACTTCCTCCAACCTTTTCAAGACAGAAAATATTCCACGAGTAGTGCAATATAAGCTATAAGGGCTTCCCTAGCATATCTTTAGATTATTATTTTTAGTTTCATTTCTTGGTATATCTCTAACAGTAGAGTAGCTCACCTATATATGTCACTATGTCTTTTCCAGGACTAGAAGAAGTCTCATACGGAAGGGATATGATTTTAAGAAGAGAATACCATTACGTTTTCGTACCTTTACTATGTTACTTGCAATAGCTATTGGCTTAAAATTGAAGAAAAAGAATAAGAGAAAGAAACTCAGATGGTTAGTTAGATATTATTGGGACTAATTAGTATAACTCGCAAGCGGCGAAGAAAAATACCGTTGTGCTTTATCATACATATTTTCTTTTTGATTTCTCATCCGATATTCACATTGGGGCCGACCAATCAGGATTCACATTGGGGCCGACCAATCAGGATTCGCATTGGGGAGTCCCATATTGGGGACACTAAAGAGCTTCCTAACAAAAACGACTCCATACCCAAGGGCTCGATCTCAAAACCTCTGGTTAAGGATGAAGGAATACTTATCACTCCACTACAACTATAAATTATGTTAGTACGTAGACTGGAAAAGGTGAACAACGAACATCATTTATTAGCTTCAGTTCTGAAAATATTACCCACGTCGAAATTTATGAACTGAGCTCGTTTAACTTTCTATTGATTTACTCTTAGATTTGCATCATATTCCCTTATCATATTGCTCTATCTTTTTACTCAATCAAGTACGTTGAAAATACATTAATCTGTTGGATAGGTGATAGATAATTGATTAAGACACGAAAACAAGATCAGGATATGTACTATTATTATTGCATGATGTGAACATTCTTATCTAAAAGAAATATTTTGTTAGTAAGTTCCACATTATTCTACTAAATTTGGCCAACAACAATTTAAGCTATGCTAACGTCGTCATCTGCATGTATTTGGATAGAAGCATTCAGAAGGAAAGGGAAGAAGAAGAGAAAAGTAATGCAACTAAATTTGTTTTAAAAGCATGCATCCATTCTCCTATGCTTTCCATTTCTTGCCATTCTAGATAAAACCGAAAGGATTCCAATGTTATTTTACACAATATATATATATGCACATGTATAGATACACTGAACAAAAACTGATTCAAGATTGATGAGCATTGGTACTTTATGCTGTTATCACTCCTTAATATTTAATTGAGATCATGATGAATAAATTAAAGAATCATTTAAATCTGATTCGCATAAAATAAGTGCTATAATGAACTTTTAACTTTTCAAGATAATCTCAATGTTTATCCAACTTGTAAATGTCTGGCATAGATTAGAAAAATTATGCCACTTTAAAACGACGTGCGGATATATGTATATAGGGGTCGCAGCATAGACTACTGTGATGCCTCATTAGGTAATCTTATCCTCTGCAAAACATCGATATTTTTCTTAAATTGTTCTCCAATAATATTCTTAACCGTGCGTTACCGCAACAACAACAACAACTCAGTAATATTTCATAAAGTAGGATTCGGGAAGTAATGTGTACGCATATCTTACTGTAATCCCAATAGGGTAAAGAGGCTATTTCTGATAGACCACCGGCTCGAAAAGACTGAGAAAAAGCATGCGTTACCAGACTACTCATAAACGTTTATATTGTTCTTGAATTTAAATCGAGCTGTATCCAGAATCGCTCCACAGATAGCATTCTGAAAATACCCACCGAGCGATCCTGACGTGTTATTTAATTCATTGAAACGTAACAGCGGCTTAACACCAATAAAATCATAGACTAGAAAAAATCCCAAGACATGCTGATTAAACTCAATACGAATTAAAAACATAATCCCATCAACAGAGTTATATGGGGCATTATAAGAACATTGAATTAGAATGCGACCTGGCAAATATAGAAACGAAAAGTAAAATAACTAGCCTCTACGGCTCCGATTTTCAAGTTCTTCGGAATCGAGTTGGAAGAATGAACTACAAGATTTAAGCTTTAAGATGGAAGGCTTGACCAAGTTGGACTTTTTAGTGTTTAAACTCGGATCGGAGTTTTGATGGTTCCGTTAGGTCTGGATGGTTATTCTGGAGTCGAGCGTATACCTGGACTTGCATTTGGATGTTTCTAGAACGACTTGACACTAATCGGCGAAAGATGAAAATTTCTAGTTTTGGGAAGTTCATAAGTTTGACCGGAACTTGACTTTGAGGTTATCGGATGTGGATTGTAGTTTCAGAAATTGGAATAGCTTCAATATGTCACTTGGGACTTGTATTAAATTTTAACTTCATTACCGGTTGATTTTATATGTGTTTGCACAAGTTGCGGAAGTTCAAAGTTCATCGATCTTAATTTGAGATTTGATGCCTCGAGTAAGTATGTGTTATATTTTGGGACTTGTTGGTATGATTTGACGAGTTCCCAAAGGGCTCAGATGTATTTTGGATCATTAGTTGAGTGACTAGTTAAGTAATTTGGAGTTTGACCATGGTAAATATCAGGTCAAGAAGACCACTTTTTAGTATTTTGAAGGAGCGAACAGATATGTAGCGTGTTTTATGATTGCAATACAAACATGGTTTGTGAAACGACCGGACCAATCATTTCGAGAGTTTTAGCCCAGTTCCTCCCCCCGTTTTACTTCATCATTTGTGTTTATAGTTGTATTTCCACTTACCGGGTTAGTCGGTTTGGGTCCCGAGTGGTTCTGGGGTGAATTGAGACACTTAGTCTCTTTTTGTCAAGGTTTGAGTTAGAAAAGTTAATCGGATGATGGTTTATGTGTAAACGACGTCGGATTTGAATTCTGATGTTTTAGTTAGCTCCAAGTATCAAATACTTCGGACAAATCCACATATCGTGTCGTGCAACCCGATCCAATAACTATCACTCATAATCATGCTTTCGGACTCACTTTGTAATCAATCTCTCAAGTCTCTCCCACGGGCTCAAGATGACCCGAAATAATGATACGATGTATCAATAAGTAACAACTGAAACTAAGATATAATATGAATGCATAAATATGACTGAGTACGAAATATCAATGAAATTAATGAGATGATAGAAAGAAACGACTGCTAGGGGTCCTGAAAATATCAGTATGAAGCCTAATTATGATATCTAGCATGATGTACTACTAAATTACTTTATCACATGGTGAAAAATATAAATATCAACAAAGTGGTCCACTAAACGGTACCCTGAAAACAACAAAGTCATAACTCACAGGGTGCACGCCCACACGCCCGTCACCTAGCATGTGTGTCACTTCAACACCAATCACATGACACATAATTCGGGTTATCATACCCTCAGCACTAAGTTTAGAAGTGTTACTTATCTTAAACAAGCCAATTTTGAAACTGAGCAAGCCAAGCGATGCTCCAAGAATTTCATCACATGCTTTGCGACCTCCGAATGACTCAAAACTAGCCAAAAGCAACTCAAATACATTAGATAAAGCCCAAGGAAGAAACTACAAATAATAAAATCAAATCATAAGTCAAATCCCAAATCCACAAAAAATCACAACCGGGTCCATGCCTTGAAAATTGACAAAACTCAGAACATTCGAGAACCCATTCAATTATGTGTCCAATAATACTAGTTTCACTCAAATCTGACTCCAAATCGGTGTTCAAAACTAAAAAACTCATATTACAAAACTTTAGGCTAAATCCCCCAATTTCCTCTTTAAATTCATCAACCAATTGCTAAAAATGAAGATAGATTCCTGATATATAATCAAAACTGAGTGTAGAACACTTACCCTGAGCCTTGTGATAAAAAATTGCTCCAAATATTGCCTCAATCAGAGTTCCATATCTCAAAATATAAAGAAATAACCAAACCCTCAATTTTATAGCTTCTCAGCAAATTCCGCATTTGCGGTAAAAATAACGTATCTGCAACCTCTGCTTCTGCGGATAAAGAACTCGCATTTGTGAGAAAACCGCTTCTGGGATGGCCAGGACCTCACCTGCAGTCGCGCTTCTGCACAAATACATGTGCTTCTGCGAACCTCCACCCCTCAGCAAAAACTCACATTTGCTATGCTTGGCTCGCATCTGCGGCCATCGCACCTGCGGTATATCAGTTGGAGGTGTGGAAACACCAGAACCAACAACTCCTCAGCAATAAAAACATGAAGAACAATGATTCGAACCTCGTTCGAAACTCGCTCGAGCCCCTCGGGACCATATCCATATATACCAACAAGTTTAATAACATCAAACTGACCTATTGGAGGCCTCACCCACACATAACAACATCAAAATGACAAATCACACCTATTCGAAATCAATAAACTTGAATCTTCAAACTTCAAACTTTTACAATCGATGTCATAACATATCCAATCACGTCCGATTGACCTTAAAATTTAGACACAAGTACATTTTACATTATAGACCTGCTCCACTTTTGGAATTGAAATCTTACCCCGATATCAACAAGTCCACTCCCGGTCAAACTTTTCAAAATTCCAACTTTCGTCATTTCAAGCGAAATTCTATGATGGACCTCTAAATCATGATCCGAATGCGCTCTAAGTCCAAAGTCACCCAATAAAGCTAATGAAACTATTAGAAATCTAATATGTGGCCAGTTACTAAAAAGTGAAACTTGGTTAAACTTTTAAAATTTAAAGGTTCAAGCAGAGAAACATTCTTCCAATTCAATTCTCAAATATCTAAAAACCAAAACCGACGATTCACATAAGTCATAATACATCATACGGAACTACTCATGCACTCAAACAACCGAGCAAAATGCAAATGCTCAAAACAACAAGCCGAGCCATTAGAGGAAGTGTGCAAAAGCATGGATGGTTATATCTGTATTATCATGTGAGGGAGAGTGTGAAGTACAAAGAGTGATGTTATTTCATTTCATATATTTTATCATTCAAAGAGAAGTGTAAAGTATGAAGGGTGATACCGTGCCATGTCATTTGAGTGTAAATCAAGAAGGGTAATACTGTGCCATTTCATTTGAGAGTAAAAGCACGAAGGGTGATGTTGTTCCATTGCATTTATATTATCATGATATTATGTTATCATGAGTTCATGGCACGAAGATCTTTTCTTTGCAGGTGAGAACGAGGGACATGGATTATGTTGTGATGTCTTTTCCTTGTAAATGCGTTCATTTCTTTACCTTGAATTGTTATGGTCGTATTTATGGTTCGTATGTGACATGTCATTGTTGTCCATTCCTTGTTCTCTATCTCAATTGTTGTTGAGTTTCCCATGCTTTTCTACTTGCATAACTTGTATATATCATGCCTACTTTCTGATGTTATAATTACATCCATATCGTATCTATTTTGTTGCGGTTCTGTCACGACCCTAGTTTACCAATTGTGAACATGTCATGATGGCACCCGGTCTCTGACCAGGTAAGTCTAACACGTTGCAGAAGTAATAACAATTTGTGGAATTTATAATCAAAACTGAATAACATAAATAATGTATATCATTGCCGCCTGACACATACACTTTAACACTTAGCGTTCTAAAACTCTCCCAAAAACCCGGAAACCCACGGGCAACACAGGCTAAGAGGAACATAAGATACGGATCTAACATCCAGCAAGGTCTACACAACTGAACACATGAAATGGTACTGCTAACTATAAGATGGAGTAGAAGGAGACTCTTCGGTCCGCGGACGTGGCAGAATATACCTCAAGTCTCTGATATAGTGCCTGGATCACTAATAGAATGCCCGACCTGAAGTACCTGGATTTGCACATGAAAAACATGTGCAGAAGAGGCATGAGTACACCACAGTGGTACTCAGTAAGTGCCAAGCAGAACCTCGGTTGAGTAGTGACGAGGAAGGTCATGGCCCTACTGAGAATAAATATAATAACAATAATGCACCGACTAAATCAGGGAATAAACTGAAATAACAATAAAAATAGGATAGAAGCTACAAGTCAATGACAATAAAAAAATAAGTAAGGAAAATAACACAACAAGTATTCCTCAACCATCCATTGGACATCCTAGGAATTGAACCCGTAGTCCATCTCATTTAAATATCTAGGATCTTCTAGGAATCGAACCCGTAGTCCATCATATCACTACCAACGGATCTCCCGGGAATCAAACCCGTAGTCCATAATATCAGTCGCAAGGATCTCCCGGGAATTGAACCCGTAGTCCATAATATCAATAGCAAGGATCTCTCGGGAATTGAACCAGTAGTCCATCATATCAGTAGCAAAGGATCTTCCGGGAATCGAACCTATAGATCATAATATCAGTAGCAAGAATCCCTCAAAAATTGAACCCATAGTTCATCATATCAGTAGCAAAGTATCTTTCGGGAATCGAACCGGTAGTCCCAATGTAAAAACGCAACCAAAATCGGCGGAAATATTCAGAGAATGAAGTACACGAATACAAATAACATCTAAATTTTGGCCTAACATGCTTCACATAATTTCAATTAAGGCAATTAAACAGTTAAGCAATTAATTCTATCTAATCATACTTCTCTAACTAACACATATTAAATCTTGAATTGAAGTCAGTCAAATAACGGAGAAAAATACAGTTTGAGCAATTCAAGTAAAGTTCAACAATTTGCACAAGTACACGCTCGTCACCTCGCGTACAAGGTATTTAAATCAGCACATAAGATGTCCTAAGGGAAGAGGTCCCCCACACAAGGTTAGACAAGCCACTTACCTCGAACCGGTAAAAATATCAACTAGGGAACGATGCCTTTGCCATGAGTATCCGACTCCAAATGACCCAAATCTATTTAGTTCAATTGAAAATCGTAAATAACATTGCAAGCAACTGATTCCACTATTAAAATTAAAGTAGGGCGCAAAAATTAGTGAAATGACCAAAATGCCCCACTAGCCATCGTCTCGGAATCGAATAAATTTTTATATTTTCAGAACGCTCGTACTCTCACGAATCTAGCCATATAAATATCTCCCATATTGGAGGTCAAATGCCCCCTCAAATCCTCACAATTAGGTCTAAGAAGGTTTACCCACTTCCCACTCAAAAACACGAAATTAAGGGTAAAATTAAGATGAGATTCATTGAATATGGTCTATATCGAGTGGGAATCACTTACCCAAGTTGCCCAAGTGAAAATCTCTTTAAAAATTGCCAAGAACAGAGCTCTAGAAGTTAAAATATTATAAAAATGGTGAACACTCGAAATGGGATTTTTAATTTGTCTACCAGGTATTTAAACCATCACGAACGCGGGCGTTATCACGCGTTCGCGAAGAAGAAATTTATAGGGTGGTCAAGATTGACCTACGCGATCGCGAAGGGTGAGACACGAACACGCGGGCCTGGGTTAGATGGCCTACACAAACGCGACAGCTAGGATGCGAACGCGATGAGGAATCAAGTGAAGCCACACGAACGCGACAAAAAGAATGCGAACGCGATGAAGGGATTTACATCTTCCAAAAATGTACTACGCGAACGCGTAGATGGGGATGCAAATGCGGTGTGAAAGAAATTAATACTTCACGAACGTGATGCCTTCTACGCGAATGCGTAGAAGGACATTAAACCTGCAATTTCTGCAATGATTTCTAACTTTAAATTGCTCCGTTGAGCATCCTGAAACACACCCGAGGCCCAAGGGACCTCAACCAAACCTACTGACATATCCCTTAACATCATTCAAAATTGCTCCAATCCTTTAACCACTTAAAACAACGCCGAAAATACGAATTAACCAAAGATTCAAGCCTATGAACTTCAAATTCTAACGAAACACACTTTTGATCAAAAACCTATCCAAACCTTGTCCGAATGACCTGAAATTTCGCACACACATCCAAAATGACATGTCGAAGCTACAACAACTGTCAAAATCCCAAACAGACCCTCGGATAAAAAATTCACTATCAGACCGGAACTTCAAAAATTCAAACTTCGGCATTTCAAGCCTAAATGTGCTACGGACCTCCAAATTACATTCGGAACATGTTCCCAACCCCAAAATAACCAAACGGAACCATCGGATTTCCATTCCGAGGTCATTTTTACACTGCTCCAAATACGGACTATTTTTTAACTCTTAAGATCTTATTTACAGACTAAGTATCCCGAAACACTCCGAATCCTAATATCGAACATCCCGGCAAACAAAAATAGCAGAAACAAACTTAGGGAAAGCAGTAAATGGGGGATCGCAGTGTAATTTGTAAAAATGACCGGCCGGGTCGTTACATCCTCCTACACTTAAACATTCGTTCGTCCTCGAACGAGTATAGAAAACATTCCTAAAGTAGCAAATAGAGGAGGGTGCTAGCTGCGCATATCCTGCTTGGTCTCCCAAGTCGCCTCCTCGGCCGGCTGACCTCGCCACTAGACCTTCACCGAAGCGATATTTTTTGACCTCAACTTTCTGATTTGCCTATCCAAATGGCCACTGGCTCCTCAACATTAGATAGATCCTTGTCCAGCTGGACTGAACTGAAATCCAATACGTGCGATGGGTCACCATGATATCTCCGGAGCATAGAAACATGAAATATCATATGGACTCCGGCTAGGCTGGGAGGTAAGGCAAGTTCATAAGCAACCTCCCCAACTCTCCTCAAAATCTCAAAAGGCCCAATAAATCTCGCACTCAGATTCCCTTTCTTTCCAAAAACAAATCTCATGACGCCCTTCATAGGCGAGACCCAAAGTAGAACCCGCTCACCGACCATAAATGCCACATCGCTAACCTTCTTGTCAACATAACTCTTCTGTCTTGACTGGGCTGCACGGAGTCTATCCTGAATCACTTTGACCTTGTCCATCGCATCTTGAACAATCTGTGTGCACAATAATCAGGCCTCGCCAGCTCAAACCAACCCACCTAGCTCAAACCAACCCACCTAGAAAAATCCGCCAGTGACAAGAAGTGATACCATGACCCTCCAAACTCAATCACGCACGCACAAAACATATCCTCCAAATTCTGAATAGTGCGCTCAGACTGCCTAACTCTTGTTGCACGGCTCTCCAGAACCATGATGTAAACTTAGTGCCTCTATCTAAAATGATAGAAACTGGAATACCATGCAACCGAACGATCTCCCTGATATAGATATCCGCCAACTGCTCCGATGAATAAGTAGTGCACATAGGTATGAAATGAGCGGAGTTGGTCTGCCGATCCACAATGACCCAAATAGAATCGAACTTCCTCACAGTCCGTGGAAGTCCAGATACGTAGTCCATGGTGATACACTCCCACTTCCACTCTGGGATCTCAATCTGCTGTAGCAAAACAAAAAAGGGCGCTGGTGCTCTTACTTTACCTGCTGGCAGTTAAGGCATCTAGATACATAGTCAACTATATCCTTCTTCATTTTCCTCCACCAATAGTGCTGCCTCAAGTCTTGATACATCTTCGCGGCACCCGGATGAATGGAATACCGCAAGTTATGAGCCTAAACTAGAATCAACTCCCGAAGATCATCTACATCGGGCACACAAATCTGCCCTAACATCTTCATCACTCCATCATCCCTGATGGTAATATCTCGAGCATCACCACGCCGAACATTATCCCGAAGGACAAGCAAATGAGGTTCATCAAATTTTTGCTCCTTGATGCAATCAAATAGGGAAGACCGAGAAACCACATAGGCTAGAACCCGACTGGGCTCTGAAAGATCCAATCTAATGACTGTCTGGCCAAGGCTTGAACATCTATCGCCATAGGCCTCTCTATGGCTGGTAGATATGCCAAACTCCCCAAACTATCCGCCCGGCAACTCAAGGCATCGACAACCACATTGGCCTTGCCCGGGTGATAAAGAATAGTAAAATCATTGACCTTTTAACAACTATAACAATCTCCTCTGATGCTTATTCAGGTCCTTCTGCTTAAGCAAGTGGTACAAACTCCGATGATCAGTGTATATTTCACAAGGAACCCCATACAAATAATGACGCCATATTTTTAAGGCGTGAAAAATGGAAGCTAACTCAAGATCGTGGACATGGTAGTTCTTTTCATGTACCTTCAACTGTTGGGACGCGTAGGCATTCACCCTACCGTCCTATATCAATACCACACCAAGTCCAACCCGTGAGGCATCACAATAAATTGTATAGGACCCCGAACCAGTAGGAAACCTCAAGATTGGGGCTGAAATCAAAGCTGTCTTGAGCTTTTGGAAGCTCACCTTATACTCCTCTGTCCACTGAAAATGGGCACCCTTTTGGGTCAATATAGTCATAAGAGCCGCGAAGAAGAGAACCCCTCCACAAAGAGACGGTAATAACCCACCAAACCAAGGAAACTGCGGATCTCAGTAGCTGAGGAGGTCCTGGGCCAACCTTGCACAGCCTCCACCTTCCTCAGATCCACTCGAATGCCCTCACTCGACACCACGTTGCCTTGGAATGCCACAAAACTCAGCCAGAACTCACATTTGGAGAACTTCGCATACAATTTCTTCTCCCTCAGAGTCTGAATCACTACCCTCAGGTGCTGCCCATGGTCTTCCTGACTCCGAGAATATACCAAAATATCATCAATAAAAACAATCACAAATGAATCAAGATATGGCCTGAATACTCTGTGCATCAAGTTCATAAAAGCTGCTGGGGCATTAATCATCCCAAAAAGCGTAACAAGGAACTCGTAATGACCATACCGAGTCCTAAAGGCAGTCTTCGAGATGTCTGGCTCCCGAATCATCAACTGATGGTAACCTGAGCGCAAATTAATCTTGAAAAACACAAGTGCGCCCTGAAGCTGATCAAACAGATCATCAATACGAGGTAATAGATATCGGTTCTTCACTGTTACTTTATTCAACTGGTGATAGTCAATGCACATACGCATAGAACCGTCCTTCTTCTTAACAAACAAAATAGGAGCACCCCATGGCAAAACACTGGGTTGAACCCTTACCTAACAACTCCTGTAACTGATCCTTCAACTTAAGAGGAGCCATGCGATATGGGGAAGTGAATTGGCTAAGTTCCTAGCAATAGATTAATGCCAAAATTGATATATCTATCAGGCGGCATGCCCGGAAGATCAGTTGGAAGCAAAACAAAGAAATCCCGTACCACTGGGATTGAATCAAAAGAAGGGGTGTCAACACTGACATCTCTCACATAAGCTAAATAACAGCACCCCTTCTCAACCATACGTTGAACTTTAAGGAAAGAAATAGCCCTACTGGGAGTATGTTTTAAAGTACAACTCCACTCAATACGTGGAATACCTGGCATAGCCAGCGTCACGGTCTTGGCATGACAATCAAGAATAACATGACGGGGCGACAATCAGTCCATGCCCAGAATAATATCGAAGTCAACCATACCGAGTAATAATAGATCAGTCTTGGAGTAGAATCTCCCACAGGAGTAGAAACATAAATAGGGGCACTCAAAGAATCCCGAGGCACACCTAAATGCAAAGCAAAATGAGAGGACACATATGAAAAAGTAGAGCCAGGATCGAATAGAACTGATGCCTTTTTGTGACTAACTAATATAATACGTGTGATAACAGAATCAGAGGCAACAGCTGCAGCACAATTAGGAATAATATAAAATCTGGCCTGGCCCCTCCCTTGAGGGCGACTCTATCTTTCTGATCTCCGCACATGGCTGGCTGGGTAGGTGGGGTGGTAGGTAGAGTTGGAACGATGGCCTACTCACCTTGTGGAGCATACTGAGGCTGTAAAGTCTGAGATGGTGCACCCCTCACAAGTCTGGGGCACTCCCTAAGCGGGTATCCCCGCACCCATAGCAAGCTCTAGGAGGGCGTGTCGGCTATGACTGACTAGGCCCACCCCGCTAGACTGATCTCTAGAAGTACCCCTCGCAAGAGGTACACTAAAAACTGGGGAGCATAATAGGGCTCCTGAGGTGCTGGTGGAGCTGGAGTACTAACGGCTGCTAGCAAGGCTGAATGAATAGGATGACCAGAATAACCCCTACCATAATGACCGGCTGCTGAAAAACGGGCACCAATGTAGTGACCCGACTCCCGAGACCTCTTGGTCTCCCTCTCCCTAGCGAGCATACCCTCAATCCATCTGGTAATGCTCACGACCTGCTGATAAGGTATATCCATCTCTAGCTCTCAAGCCATGCTGGACCGGATGGGCGGAATAAGACCCTCAATAAATATCTGCACTCTCTCCCGAATTATGGCGACCAAAGATGGTGCATGTTTGGCCAACCAGGTGTAATAGATGCCATACTTAGATATTGTCATAGCACACTGGCGCAAACGCTCAAACTCTGTGCGCCATGAATCCCTGAGGCTCTAGGGAACAAAATCCCTTATAAACATATCGGAGAACTGTGTCCAAGTCAGTGAGGCAGACTACGCCACCAATCATAGGTGGCTCCCCGAAGCTGAAAGGCGGTGAAAGAAACCCCATTAGACTCCATTATTCCCATAGTACGGAGAATACGATGACACTCTTACAAAAATCCCAAGGCGTCATCTGAAGTTAGGCCACAGAACACTGGGGGATCATATTTCTTGAACATCTCTAGTCTGTGCTGCTCGACCTTTGAAGCTGCTGACCCATCCCCGGGCCGTACTGGTGATACAGGCGGTATATGAATAACCTATGGAACCTGCTCCATCGGCTCTCTCTGCTCAGGAGTGCGGGCTGCGGGAGTCTGGGCCGCTCCCCCGGCCTGAGATGTTGCTACAGTGAGGGGAGGCAACCCCGCCTGAGCCAAAGTCGTGTACATGCTCATGAATTGAGCCAGGGTCTCCTAGAGCTGTGGAGTAGTAGTAGATGTAGTAGGTGTACCAGGTGTCTGTGCTCCAACATGATCTGTGGGTGGTACCTCACCGGCAGCGCGCGGTGCTGTGGCTGCACCTCGGGCGCGTCCTCGACCTCTACCTCGGCCCCGACCTCTAACGGCTACAGTAGGGGGCACGTGTGTCTGGTCCTCTCGTGTAGTATGTGTCCTTACCATCTGTGAGAGAATATAACGTAGAAGTTTGGAATTGGTGTCAAAATATCATACGATAAGGAATTCAAAAGAAATAAAGATTTTCCTAAACAGTTACATAGCCTCTCGTAGATAAATACGGATGTCTGTATACAGATCAACAACACTCTAATAAACCGACCTGTGTCCCATGACTTCTATTAATCTAGAGCTCTGATACCAACTTTTCACGACCTTCGTTCACCAATTGTAAACATGTCATGACGGCACCGGGTCTCTTACCAGGTAAGCCTAACATGTTGCGGAAGTAATAACGATTTTCAAAATTTATAATCAAATTAAACTAAATTTCTATTATTCGATTCTCTTAGAAATGGTGAGGATATGTGCTAGCGGACAGGATGGATAGCAACCAGTACCACCAGGTAGGGCCACGGGAGGCCAAGGTCGAGGTAGGGCCAGAGGTGCAGCTCATACAATAGCTAGGGCAGCACCTACATATCTACTAGTTGCCCCAGCTCAGGAATAGATTTCATATGTGGATGAGCCAGTAGGACTAGCCCGGGCACTAGCTGTGCCCATTGTGATTAACCTTCAAGAGGCTTTGGCTCAAATTATAATTGTGTGCACCTTCCTTGCTCAGGCGTTCACTATTATGGCTGCAGGAGCCACTTCTCAGGCTGGCATAGGTAGTAAGATTCCTGCCGCCCATATGACAGAGCAGGTGATGCAGGGGGTTCAAACACCGGGGTTACTACCAACCCAGCCGGTTGCACCTGCCTAGGCCTAGATTGGTCCCGTTATGACTAATGATGAGCAGAGGAGACTTGCAAGATTTGGGAGGCTTCAGCGTCTATCATTTAGCGGTGCTGAGTCAAGGGATGCCAGGGTTTCTTTGCTATGTGCTATAAGATTCTTCACATGACAGGTATTGTGGAGACCAGTGGGTCTTCTTCACTACTTTTCAATTTAGTGGGGCTGCCTTCGGATTGTGTGACGCTTATGAGAGACACAGTTTTGCGGTGTAGCACCACTTATATTGCATGAGTTCTCTGTTCTCTTATTGGAGAAGTGTATGCCGCAGTCTTCTAGGGAGGAGCTGCGCAGGCAGTTTGAGCATCTATGTTAGAGGGGGCATGTTTATAACCAAGCAAGTATATGAGGTTTTCATAGTTAGCTCTTCATGAAGTTTGGTTCGTTCCAACTAATAGGGAGATGATTGCCTCGGGATTGATTTGGAAGAATAATTCTCAATTTGGAAGCTTTAAGTTGCATGAGTTAACCAAGTTTGGCTTTTGTGTGTCACCTTAGATCGGAAGTTTTATGGTTTTGGTATGTCCGAATGGTGATTTTAGACTCACGCATATGCTCGGATCTACATTAGGATTTTTTGAAATGTTTGGGGACTATTTGACTAAAGTCAGTAATTTGAAGTTTTGGAATGTTTATAAGTTTGACCGACATTTCACTTCGATAATATCCGTTTCAGATTTTGGTTGTGGGAGTTGGAATGTGTTTATTATGTTGTTTGGAACTTGTGTGCAAAATATGAGGTCATTCCAAGTTGATTTGATATAATTCGGCACGAATTTTGGACGCTTAAAGGTCAAAAGGTCAACAAGTTTGATTTCAGGTGCAATTTGGGGTCTTGATGTTGTTATACATGATTTGAGGTGTCGAGTAGGTCTGTATTATATTTCGGAACTTGTTTTCTTGTTTGGATGGGGTCCCGAGGGGCTTGGGAGAGTATCAGGATAGTTTCAGACTATATTGGACTTTGCATACATTGCTAGTTTTCTGCTAATATCTTATGCCTCTGGTGTTCTTTGTGATCCCGAAGCTAAAGACGCGATCGCGGAATGTATTTTTATTCGCTTATGGTTTGTTCTTTGCGGAAGCGATAGTTGGAGTGGGATCATGAAAGACTGAGCTGGTTGTTGCCCACATTCGTGCCATGGGTCACGTATTCGCGTAAGAGATCCGGGAGATGGAAGTTTTTGTCCTTGTGTTCGCGAAGTCTACACCACGTTCACGAAGATTTGGTCCTTCTATGCATCATGTTCGCGAGGCTTTTCCACGAATGTGAAGGTCGATTTTGTGAATGGTATTGTTGTTCCATTAGATCATTCTTAACATAGAAATATCGAAGGGTATTGCCTTGCCATTTTTTATATCATATTCTCACATTATGAAATTTCAAAATTTACTACTACAGTTTGAAGGTCATCGCTTTAAGGAAAATATTGATTGTGATATTGAGAAATATTTACCGTAATTTCTTCTAGTAATCATTTACTGCTTCGTATATTTGTCCTTATACTCTTCTCTGTTATATTCTAGTATTGTTTCTATTGTAATTCTACTGCACATATTATATCAGTGAGTATCTTTAAACTAAGAAGTATCGTCACTACTTCATAGAGGTTAGTCAAGATACATACTAGGTACATTGAGTTGGTTGTACTCATACTACAATTCTGCACCTTACGTGCAGATCTTGGAGCTGAGATGTGTTAGATGTGAGGAGCTGGAACTAACGATGTACTTGCCTTCCAGATTAAGCTACCACTTGCTCGTGGGTGGTTTCGAAGTTGAGTTATGTTTATGTACATTTCAAATTAAATAGAAGTTAATTTATTTCATACCGGTTGCAAAAATCCATTCTTAGTAGCTCATGACTTGTACAACAAGTCCTTGGGATCAGGGGCGGACGCAGGGGGGCGCAAGGGTGTTCAGCCGAACACCCTTCGCCGAAAAATTACACTGTTTATATAAGGAAAAATCTATTTTTTATCTCTATATATTAAGTTTTGAACACCCTTGACACAAAGCTAATGCTTGGCTCAGTGGTCAAGGGTGTTCAAAATTAGTAAAGGATCACGGGTTCGATTCCCATGACTTGCATTTCAAAATTTTTGAACACCCTTGCTATAAATCCTCCGTCCGCCACTGCTTGGGATAATGTGTGGTATTCAGTTATATCATTTGTTGGTCATCTTTATTTTATAAGAACTTTCTTGACTTGTATTAGTCTTAACTTGTGGGTTAGGTTAGGTGTCATCGCGACTAGTTAAATTTTTTGCCGTGACAGGTTTCCCCTTACTTAATTCTTGCCCGTTACTATATTGATTTCATTAACTACCTGTTACTTAAATTACTCGCGATGGTTATAGTAATAATAAGTGATTCTGCATAATCAGGGAAAATATTGATTCCTTTTTCATATTTGTAATTATTCATGAATCTTCCCATTTTGTAGTCTTTATGTATCCCATGCCTATTTGTCCTTTCCTATTTGTCGGATGCGAATCTTTCTAATAAATCCTATGGGTATTTTAGCCGCGCCTCATCACTCTTCTTTATTGATCTCACTCAAATGCCAGTTGTCAATATATGATTATTCCACGTGTCGTATTAACGTTTCCATCAAGAAAGATAGTACCCCTTCTTTATGAGTATTCAAAAAGTGGTAAGTTTATATATGGCGAGAATGTCTTACTGCCTCTACCCAACATCATTAATTTTTCTTCAAAAGCAAAGAGACGTATGTCTTTTCCATTTTATGCTAGATACACGTGTTCTTCTTTGAATGGTTCTACAGTTTATAGCATCTTTTTAGGGTTTTTTTTGCAACTGCATCAGTTGAAGTAGTGGTTCCATAATGATGGTTTATAATTAAGGTTTTCCCTTATAAATACCTCATCTTATACCACCCAAATATTTTTTCTAATTTCTTGCATTCATATTCAAACTACAAATGCGATTTCTCTTCTTCCTTCGTGCTTTTACCATTGAAATGACTTCTCGTTCTTCGAATCCTTCTTCTTCATCAGACCCCTGTAAGACAATCAGTCGGGTCATTACATCAGCATGTACTAAGTATCAATTCTAACACAAATGAAATAATGCGAGGTTTTGACAAGAGATACTTACTCCTTTTAGATTGTGTAATTTATACATATACACAATAACATAGTAAAAAAAAATATATATATACATATATATATATATATATATATATATATATATATATATATATATATATATATATATATATATATATATATATATATATATATATATATATATATATATATATATATATATGGACAATCAAGCAAAGATGTAATGCATGCTTCCTTAGATAGCATGATCTATGAATATGCTAATGAATCGAAAATGATATAAATGTAATATGCATCTTGTTACATTCTTAAGAAATGCCTTAGCAAGAATTAACATTGACTATGCATGATAAAGACGCAAACTTTATAACAAACTGACACATTTCGAGTGTCAAACAAATTTTTGTGCATATAGTTAGAAGGATTTTGGTGTTCAGTTCCTTTAGAGGAACGGATCCATATCTGCACGCAACTGCACGTCAAGTTCAACATGCCATTACTATAACACACTACATGGACCAATCTCATCGTGTCATAATCATAACAAGTCGCATGGGCTTGTCTCAATATGCCATAATCAGAATGAGATGTGTATATCTCATATACGGATAAAGGTGTATAAGTACAAAGCATGATTGTCATCAAGCATGTCATCCAACATACATAGCATATCTCATTTTAAACTAGCATGTGAATAAATGCATACATGATACTAACATGGAAAAGTAGCCAAAGGAGTCATGCAACAAGAAGCGACTGTTGAAGTTTGACAAAAACTTCATCCCACATCGGTTGGGAAGTGAATTTGGGGGATTTTCCCCCTATAAAAGAAGGCCTAATGTTTAGGATTTAAATACACCTCTCATTTGCCTTCTTATCTTCTTAAGGCATTTGTATCTTCTCTCTTTAGTATTATTTCACTTGTATTTGGAGTGGAATAAAATATTGGTTGTGTCCGAGGAGTAGGCAAAATTAGCCGAACCTCGTAAATTCTAGTGTTCTTTATATTGTTGCTTTATTGTCTTATTTATTATTTGGTGGCTGCCATAATTTTTGGTATAGTAGTTGTGACTCATTCACACTATATACATTTGGCTTCCGCAACAATTGGTATCAGAGCCAAGGTATTATCTCGGTATGCTCTATGGTTGCAGCGTAGTCTGATCTTCCACATCAGAAAAGATTTATCTTGGTAACTGAGTCAAGGTTCTTTCTCGGTATGCTTTGTGGTTGCAGCTTAGTCTGATCTTCCACATCTGAAAGGAAATAATCTTGATTTGTGTCGTCAGCTATTAAATAATATTTATGTCAAAGATGGGAGACAATAAACAAGAAGAATCTACATCATGTGTCAGCAATACGTCATCATTGGCATCTTCGCTTATGACAAGAATTGTGTCAAATGCGAAATTTGCGGTAGAAATTTTTGACGGGTCCGGACATTTTGGGATGTGGCAAGGCGAGGTTCTAGATGTCCTTTTTCAACAAGGGCTAGATCTTGCTATTGAAGAAAAGAGACCAGATGGTATTGGAGAAGAAGATTGGAGAATTATTAACCGTGTTGCTTGCGGTACCATCCGATCCTACCTTGCTAGAGAGCAGAAATATCCATACACAAAGGAAACTTCTGCAAGTAAATTATGGAAAGCACTGGAGGATAAATTTTTGAAGAAAAACAGTCAAAATAAATTGTACATGAAGAAGAGACTGTTTCACTTCACCTATGTTCCTGGTACCACGATGAATGAACATATCACCAGTTTCAATAAGTTGGTCACGGATTTGCAAAATATGGATACAACTTATGATGATGGTGACTTGGCCTTAATGTTGTTGGCGTCACTTCCTGACGAGTACGAGCACCTTGAAACTACTCTACTCCATGGAAATGACGAAGTTTCTCTCAGAGAAGTTTGTTCGGCTTTATACAACTATGAACAAAGAAAGCGAGAAAAACATAAGGGCGGAGAAGGAGAAGCACTGTTCGTGAGGGTCGTCCTCAAAATCAAACGAGGACAAGGAAAGGAAGATCTAAGTCAAGATCTAAACCCAGCAAAGATGAATGCGCCTTTTGTCGAGAAAAGGGGCACTGGAAGAAAGACTGTCCGAAGTTGAATAATAAGGCCAAACATAACAATGGAAAGGTCATTATGAATTCAAATGTTGCTGATTGTGATGATTCGAATTTCTCATTAGTTACAACGGAGCCGTCAACGTCATCGGACATATGGTTGATGGATTCGGCTTGTAGCTATCATATGTGTCCCAACAGGGATTGGTTTGTGGACTTTCAAGAAGAAGAATATGGAGTCGTCCAAACAGCGGATAACGACCCTCTTACCTCATATGGAATTGGTTCAATACGATTAAGGAACCATGATGAAATGATCAGAACATTAATAGATGTTCGATATGTACCGGGTTTGAAGAAAAATCTCATCTCTGTGGGAGCCCCGGAATCAAAAGGGTTCAAAATTATTGCAGAAAATGGAGTGATGAGAGTATGTTCCGGTGCACTAGTGGTAATGAAGGCCAATCGGAAGAACAATAACATGTACCGTTATCTCGGTAGTACGGTTATTGGGACAGCGACAGTAACATCCAGTGACAACAAAGATGCAGAAGCAACCAGGCTATGGCACATGCGCTTGGGACATGCTGGAGGAAAATCCTTGAAAACTCTATCAGATCAAGGATTGTTGAAAGGGTTAAAGGCTTGCAATTTGGAGTTTTGCGAGCATTGTGTCAAAGGGAAACAGACAAGGGTTAAATTTGGTACAACAATCCATAATACTAAAGGCATTTTGGATTATGTACACTCTGACGGTTTGGGGTCCTTCCAAAACACCTTCATTGGGTGGGAAGCACTATTTTGTGACCTTTGTTGATGATTTTTCTCGAAGAGTATGGGTGTATGCAATGAAGAGCAAAGATGAAGTGCTGGGAATTTTTCTCAAATGGAAGACGATGGTGGAGAATCAAACGGGCAGGAGGATCAAATGTATTCGCACAGACAATGGAGGTGAATACAAAAATGATCATTTCAATAAGATCTGTGAAAATGATGGCATCGTCCGACACTTCACTGTGAGACATACACCACAACAGAATGGAGTGGCAGAACGCATGAACCGGACCTTGCTGGAGAAGGTACGGTGTATGTTGTCCAATGCTGGCTTGGGCAAAGAATTTTGGGCCGAGGCAATTACATATGCATGCCACCTCATTAATCGCTTACCATCTGCTGCTATTTATGGCAAGACACCATTTGAAAAATGGTATGGAAAGCCTGATGTAGATTATGACTCTTTGCACGTATTTGTCTCAACTGCATATTATCATGTGACGGAGTCAAAATTGGATCCAAGGGCAAAGAAGGCTATTTTTATGGGGATTACTTATGGAGTCAAAGGACATCGCTTATGGTGTCCTATGACAAAGAAAGTAATATTCAGCAGGGATGTTACCTTCGATGAATCATCCATGGTAAACAAGGTAACAAATGAAGATACCAAACAAGATGATGGTGCTTCTAAGCAGGTGGAGTTTGAGGGAAAATTTATTTTTCCTACACAAGAAGCGGAGGAGGAAACAAATAAAGATTATCCTCTGGGAGGAGAGCCAGTAGAGGAGATTCCAACTCAGGAACCTCAACAACAACTTGAATCAATAGCAACCAGCAGGCCAAAAAGGAAAGTAACGAAACCTGTTCGTCTCATAGAGACGGTTGCTTGTGCAACCGCAATTGCAGCTGATGATGTTCCCACCACTTATAAAGATGCAGTCCAAAGTTCAGAAGAAGATAAGTGGAGGATTGCCATGAATGATGAAATACAGTCCCTTTATCAGAATCATACATGGAGATTGGCCAATCTCCCGAAGGGAAAGAAAGCAATTGGGTGCAAATGGGTATTTGCAAAGAAGGAAGGGTTTCCTAACCAAGTAGATGTTCGCTACAAAGCAAGATTGGTGGCCAAAGGATATGCTCAAAAGGAGGGAATTGATTACAATGAAGTATTTTCTCCAGTTGTAAAACATTCCTCCATTCGAATTATGTTGGCTTTGGTAGCACAATTGGATTTGGAACTAGTTCAGATGGATGTAAAAGCTGCGTTTTTACATGGAAACTTGGAGGAGGAAATCTACATGACTCAGCCAGAAGGATTCATAGTTGTTGGTAAGGAAAATATGGTGTGCAAACTTGAAAAATTATTGTACGGGTTGAAACAATCTTCTAGACAATGGTACAAGCGATTTGACAAGTTTATGTTGCAGCAAGGGTACAAGAGAAGCAAATACGATCATTGTGTGTATTTGCGCAGGCTTAAAAATGGTTCCTTTATATATCTTCTCCTATATGTTGATGATATGTTGATAGCTTCCAAGAATTCGGAAGAAATTGATAAGTTGAAGATTCAATTGAAGAAGGAGTTCGAGATGAAGGATCTGGGTGAGGCGAAGAAAATTCTTGGCATGGAGATAATAAGAGATAGACGTTCAAAGAAACTCTGTTTATCTCAGAAAGAATATTTGAAGAGAGTACTACAACGTTTTGGCATAGATGACAAGACTAAACCAGTTAGTACTCCACTTGCTCCCCATTTTAAGCTAAGTACTACTATGTCGCCATTGGATGAAGTTGAACAAGAGTATATGTCAAAGGTACCATACGCAAATGCTGTTGGTAGCTTGATGTATGCAATGGTCCGTACGAGACCTGACATTTCACAAGCTGTTGGAGTTATTAGCAGATATATGCATAATTCGGGAAAGGAGCATTGGCAAGCTGTGAAGTGGTTCTACGGTATATTCATAATATCGTAGATGTCGGGTTAGTTTTTTAGCAGGAAGGCAATCAGGCTGTAGTTGGATATTGTGACTCAGATTTTGCGGGTGATCTAGACAAACCAAGATCAACTACTGGTTATGTGTTTACTTTTGCAAAGGCACCAGTTAGTTGGAAGTCTACTTTGCAGTCAACAGTTGCTTTGTCTACAACAGAGGCAGAGTACATGGCTATTACAGAGGCCGTGAAGGAGGCAATTTGGCTTCAAGGATTGCTAAAGGAGCTTGGTGTTGAACAAAAAGGTATCACAATTTTTTGTGATAGTCAAAGTGCTATTCAATTAGCGAAGAACCAAGTTTATCATGCAAGGACGAAGCACATTGATGTTCGGTATCATTTCATACGAGAAATCATAGAAGAAGGTGGAGTCACGGTGAAGAAAATTCATACTACGGAGAATCCTGCTGATATGCTAACAAAGGTGGTGATTGCGGTCAAATTTCAACATTGTTTGGATTTGATCGACATTGTTGAACACTGAAGATTGAAGATGAAGACACAACCAAAATTTGTTATAGAGAGAAAATTGAAGATGTAGAATTTTTTGTCAAGGTGGAGATTTGTTGAAGTTTGACAAAAACTTCATCCCACATCGGTTGGGAAGTGAATTTGGGGGGATTTTCCCCTATAAAAGAAGGCCTAATGTTTAGGATTTAAATACACCTCTCATTTGCCTTCTTATCTTCTTAAGGCATTTGTATCTTCTCTCTTTAGTATTATTTCACTTGTATTTGGAGTGGAATAAAATATTGATTGTGTCCGAGGAGTAGGCAAAATTAGCCGAACCTCGTAAATTCCGGTGTTCTTTATATTGTTGCTTTATTGTCTTATTTATTATTTGGTGGCTGCCATAATTTTTGGTATAGTAGTTGTGACTCATTCACACTATATACATTTGGCTTCCGCAACAGCGACCACATAAAGCATAAAGTACCTATACTATACGTGATATCCGCATGTACGTTGGTCACTTTTCATATATGTTACCCCCAAAATGTATCAATTAGCAAACAAATTTATTGTCGCGACTCAAGTCCCACTCGTACTTCGACGACGTCTAACACTACTTGCTTGGCAAGCCAACAGCTTTCACAATAACAATAAATTCAATAAGGCAGGACTTAATAATCTCAAACAGTGGAAATATCTTGAAGTATCAGAGAAAACAACGATAATACTACTACAACTATCTCAAAGATCTTGTATCAACGAGTACATGAGCACTACTAGATATCTAAATACAAGTGCATATCCTTAATACAACTGTTTGAGCAGTAGAACAACAATAACATATGTAAATGAAATAAAAGTCCAAGGTATGTGAACGACATAACAGCTACCCCGTAGTATCCTCAACTCGTACTTGTGCGAAATCTACCAATCACCCCGCCCGGAAGTACCTTGATCTGCACATAAATTGTATAGTGTAGTATGAGTACAACCGACTTCATATACTCAATAAAAACCTAACTATGGGCAGAATGCTGTGAAAAGATCAGAAGAAAATAATTAGTGAACAACATTAGTAATGAATAACAACTTAGAATATAAGGGAAACAAAAAAGTAAATAACTCAATGATTTTAGGTTCAGCTCGTTCACAAATTACAGGAATTTAGACTTAATTTCAAAATAAAGCAGTCAAAGCCCAACAAAAGTTAGACATATCTTTTTCCAGCTAGCATGAAGAAAGTACATCTCTATAACTAAATGTCAAGACTATAAAATCACGGCAAAACCATCAAGAATAACCACACTCAACATGCTCACGGTGCCTGGCACAATGTTGCTCACCATTACACACAACTACACTGAGCACTATAACCAAAGCACATAGATATCACTATGTTTGCGCTCACTTTAATATGAGTCTACGTAGGGGAAAATCCTGGCCCAAGCACTAATCAATATAACTATTCCGGCTTGCAACCCAATCCAAATATAAATCTGTTGCGGCAGGCAATCCTATCCAAATAATACTACATTGCGGCGTGCATATCACTTTGTATCAGAATGCGAAGGGGAAAATCCTGGCCCAAGCACTAATCAATATAATCATTCTTGCAACCCGATCCAAATATAAATCTATTACGGCACACAATCCAATTCAAATATTACTACGTTGTGGCGGGCATATCATTTTATTACGACATGCAACCCGATCCAAATATCACTCAATTGTGGCGTACAACCAAGTCCAAAGAGAACTCACAACACGGCTCTATAGCCTACATCAATCTCTCAAGTTTTAAGGCCTCTCAATCTCATAGAACTCAGCCCAAACAATATCACATATAGTTGTAACAACAAATAATGTACAGAGACTGAGGTATATGACTCGGGATATAAATACAATTAAGACAAATAGCTCAAAACAACAAGATTAGCGCTATTGTTCCTCAAACAAGTAAACACATAGCCTAGAGATGATTTCTAACATGAATCATAGCTAATCAATTATATGGTAGAGAAAATATGGATAATACGAGGCATGGTAGGAAAACAAGTCCGGTAATAGTCTAAAGTCCACTCGGATCTGTATACTCCAGTGTACGCACACATACACCTATCACCTAGCAAGTACATCGCCTTAATACATCTCAAATAACGTAGTTCTCAAGGATAATTACCCTCTATTCCAAGTTCAGATATGTTACTTATCTCAAAATACGTGAATCAAAACTCCAAAAATTTCTTCCCATGTGAATCGACCTTCGAACGACTCAAATCTAGTAAAAATATTATAATATCATCAAATAATACGTAGGAAACAACCCCAAA
Organism: Nicotiana noctiflora; assembly: GCA_032618575.1. Lineage (NCBI taxonomy): Eukaryota > Viridiplantae > Streptophyta > Magnoliopsida > Solanales > Solanaceae > Nicotiana > Nicotiana noctiflora. The sequence goes on from JASVEL010002743.1 coordinate 76,804, forward strand.
ATAATAAAGTTTCGATCTTTATTAAAATAACGTCAAATCTGCACCCCGGAATATGATAAAACTCAAAATGATGAACACTCATTCAAATAAAAGTCCAACCATATTAATTTCATTCAACTTCGGCTTCAAATCCTCCTTTAAATCATCAAATTTTGTTTAGAAACATTTTTACTCTTAAACACCCCCCAATTTCTTCAATTAAATTCTAAAAGCAAGGATGGAATCATTGATAATGAATAAATTCGAGTAAAAAAATACTTATCCCCATCAAAATCATGAAAATCTCCTCTAAGATAGCCCAAATCGAGCTCTATAACTCAAAATATGATAAAATAACAAAAACCCTCGAAATAGAGTACTTAATATTCTGCCCAGGCACATGCACTGCGATCGCGATGATCAAATATTCCAGCTTCCAAAACATCTTACACGAACACAGTCTCAGGTTCACAGTTGACACCCTATAGCTGCTAACACTATGCAAATGCGGAATAAACCATGCGATCGCAAAGGCTAAGTACCTGACACGCTAACCATCCTTTCCTTCTTCGTGAATATTGCTCCCTATATGCGAAGCGGAGCACATCGGTCCTCAAGCTCCGCGAATGCAACCTCCCAATCACAAATGCGCAGAGCCAAAAGCGATCGCGACCATCCTTCCGCGATAGGGAAGAACAAAAGAACACCAAAAGACAGTTGATGCAAATCAAGAAAAAATTGCCCGAAACACACCCCAGGCCCCCAAGACCCCGTCCAATCACAATAACCAATCCCAAATCATAACACGAACCTGCTCGGGGCGTAACATCTCATAAAACAATAACAAAAACATGAATCACACCACTATTCAAGCCTAAAAACTAAAGAACTTTCAACTTCCAAAACACGTGTCGAATTATATTAAATTGACCTAGAATGACCCGAAATTTTACATGCAAGTGTCAAATGACACAACTGACATATTCCAACCCTCGGAATCGAAATTCGAACCCGATATTAACAAATTAGACTTTTAGTTAAACCTACTAACCTTCCAAACTTTTAACTTTCCAACTTTCGCCAATTCAAGTTAAAATAACCTAACGTCCAAATCTAAATCCGTACATATGCGTAAGTCCAAATCCACCATATGAAGTTTATGGAATCATCAAAACATTATTAAAGAGGATTATATATATATAAAGAGAATTATATATATATATATATATATATATATATATATAATCCCACTCCAACACATTATTCAGTCTTATCCTGCCAGTCTGCCACCCAAAAACTAAACAGATATTCTTTACTTCAAAAGTGTAGGAAAGAAACAATCAAGTAATATATATCACTTATTCTTTGAACGTCCAAATGAAATACAATATAATTGTGGTTTTATTTCTTAAATTAGTCTCCTATTAGAGTTGGATGGAGTCTCGTCCAATGAATTCATCAACTGGAGCCGGTAATTTCAACATGAAACATATATATATATATATATATATATATATATATATATATATATATTGAAAGTTTAATAGAATTCAATAGCAAAAAGGTAAAAGTTTGAACTCATCAAATTTAAATTTTCAATCTGGCTATGTATTATACCTTAGAGAACCTACTAGATAGAGGTCCTTTTATTCTTTTTAACTACATTAATCACAATAATATTACTGCATCTGGTCCACTTTAAGTGATTTTATATCCTTTTTGTAGTACATATATTTGATTTTTCATATATGAAGAAGAAATTAACTTCTTCTTACCTAAGTCAAAAGTAAAAAGCATAAGAATAGTTTTTATATTATGAACAAAGTAAGGTTAATATGATCAATTTTATTTTTAATTAATACTAAAAGATGAATTCCTTATTATATATAAAAGAGCCAAAAAATCAGTTCTGATGGAGTAGTAAAGGTTATTACTGTGCCGAGGAACTTCAGTTACCAATAAAGGAAAGCTACATAAACTCATTTTGTTAGGATGAATGGTTGCTAGGGATTCCCATTGACTGATTCTCTTCTAAATTCTTCTGGAGGCTTTGAATTCAAATGAAGAATCTCATGACCGTGAATTCATTCAACATGATTCGTTCTTGGAATGAAGAATAGCAAATATAATGAATTAGTTATAAAATTAAACCATCTTTGGACCAACACTGCGAGATGTAATTGTGCAGAGAATGAATCAGTTAAAGTGAAGAGCAAATGAAGACTGAAGTAACAACCATTGAAGGTGAACAATGGTATATCACGTAGGCGCTATTTTGTCTTAGTTTTTATGTTCTCTTTTTTGTGACCTTTTAAAATCATAACGGGCAAAGTGGAGACTAGTGCTTGAGTTAGTTTTGTGAGTAAATTTTGTTTATTTTGCTATATCGAATCCAGTTCCCCCAAAGTATAAAGTAACGAAAAGTCTGCCCGTGTATATCAAATATTACATCAAATCTTGGGCAAAGGAGAACAATCATAAGAATTTATAAAGTTGTGATATTTTACCAAAGACAGGTTAAAGTAAATATAAATCTTTACAGCGTATTGACTGGCTTAATTTAATTATAATTAGAGTTTAGAGAGCGTTGCTTTGAAGTACCCTATGGAACCTTTGTTTTCCTTACAAATTGGCTGTCTCGTTTACTGGATAGTTAAAAAGCTTGCCAAAACCTCCCGTTATATGCTATTGTATTTAATTAAAAGCAAAAAAAATAAATTAAAAATTATACTTTGGTTTCTGTATACGGTTACACCGGGACACCCGATTTTACTGATTAACCGAGACCAGGAGAATGGATCAAGGATCAGCCCCCTAGTATATCATACCGAGACATGAGGATAAAGTACTTACTTTAGGATTCGAAGTATCTATCAAGATAGAGGCCAAACAGGATAGATATCAAGTAAGACCGAAGATAGCATAATAACGGAAAGGCGAGATATCCGTGACTGGTAGAGAATCATGGCAAAAATCCCGGAACATATCAAATCAACTACGGTTGTTTAGCTGATCATAGGATTTTCTTCTTTAATTAGAATTGTATCATAATTGAAATTCCTCTACCATATTGGGGGGGGGGGGGTTCTAATTATTTGTAAGCATCTTACATTCACGCACATCAAAGTAATATATCACACTTTTATCTCTTGCAAGCTCTGTTTTCCAGTTCATACTTTCAATAACTTGTTTAGACGGTTCGAGTGCAATTAGCTCAAGCGCCATAATTGTTCATCACACTGGTTAGCTTTGTTTTACTGCTAGTTCCTAGCATTTGTTCTTATAATTAGTTTGTGCCAAGTGAAATCACATATCCATAAAACCACTTATAAGTTTAATTGTTATTTGATTTTAAGGGTTAATAGTTTGGCGCCCACCGTGTGACTAAAGATAATAGTGATTGCCTCGCACAATAGTCATAACGCACATTATTTTACTCTTGTTCTTTGAAGTGTCTTTAATTTTAATTTTGCGATCAACATGTCAAACTCCCAAGAATCACTCACACACAGAGACAATGACCTTTGTCTTCATGGCGAGAATGAAAACATAGCCGCCACAGAAAATGGTGTACCTTCAGTTAACCCCGATGGAGCTCCGGCCGTGGACCTAATCGACCCCTGCTCCAATATTGCCATTAATGTGAATTTGGGCATCGACGTGAGAATAGTGTTTGTAAAGATGCTCGAACAGCCGACCAAAACACACGAAGCGGTGAAGAAAGCAGAATAAGACTTCAAATGATATCCGAGATGTTGCAGACCCAACAAGCTACAACAGCATAACTCCAAAATCGAAATCATACACCAAGAAGGATCGAGCATGAGCCATCATAAGAAATTGTTCATATAGCCGAATTGGTGCCTAAAAATTGTTCATAAAGTCGAATCAGTGCCAAATAGATTGAATGAAGAAGAATTGGAGACTAATCCTTCTATCGTAAAACTGCCCGAGGAACTAACAAAGGGAATAAAGACAGGGGAAAAAATCGAGGAAAATGATAAGAATGTTAAAACTTACAACTCTAGGGTCGACCAGATCTCAGGGGCACAACCGGTATTGAAAGGACTTGATTCCAAAAAGTTTCTCCAAAAACATTCCCCCCCCCGAGTGGGGCTCCAAAGCCAATCCAAAAAAGTTTCTGTATCCGAGATTCTGAAGTATAAAAGGACGACAGATCAAAATGAACACGTCACCTCAGATACGTGTGAAATTATGGGAAATGACTTGAAAGATGGCGAGATTCAGTCCGTGTTGCTGAAGAAATTCGGAGAAACTCTATCAAATGGTGGCATGATATGTTACCATGATTTACCACTTAATTTTACTGATTCATTTGCTATGCTTGTAGCGCACACTGGACCCATTAAGCTTGCAACCAGAAAATCAGACCTTTTCAAGGTGAGGCAAAAAGACAATGAGATGCACAAGGAATTTGTATCTCGATTTCAAATGGAGCGGATGAATTTTCCACCGGTCACCGATGATTGGGTCATTCAAGTCTTCACTCAAGGTCGCAATGAATGGAGTTCCACAGCTTCACAATAATTAAAGACGAATTTGATTGAATATCTAGTTGTCACTTGGTCTGATATACATAATCTATATCGGTCAAAGATTAGGGTCAAAGACGATCAACTGGGGGCTCCAATTGGTTCGATTTATCCCAACAGGCCTATGGACAGAGTTAAAAAGGATATCAATCGGGAACCATGATCAAACAAAGATCGATATCATCCATACAAGAGTGATCAGAGATATAGCGGGTCCGAACACAACCCCGTTCGGAAAGATAGATGGAATGATCGGGGACAAAGCTCCCAAGGAAGTAAGCCGGTTGTTAAATGGGGGCACCTTCGAGAATTCTTAAGTCATCGGGCCAAGAACCACTTCAAAAATAGAGATTCAAACAAATAGAACGAGCAAGAAGATCCACAGCACGTGATTCACATAATCGTTTGAGGGGTCGATATTCCTTATGGATAGGTATTCGAATGCACCAAGGTGACAATCACATAAGAAAGACGCGACTAGGGACTACTTACAGGAAGAGATCTTGTCTTTGAATGACGGGGATGCATAAGGGATCGAACAACCTCATAACGATGCACTAGTAATGTCTATCCTTATGAATAAAATTCAACTTAAACGTTTGTTGATTGATCCAAGTAGCTCGGCCAACACTATTCGATGAATGGTAAACTTGGCCCACAAGATCAAATTATGCTCGCAGCTCGAGTGCTTAACCATTTCAACATGGCAAGTGAAACCACCAAAGGGGAAATTACCTTGCCAGTGAGAGTGGCCAGAACCATACAGGAAACAAAGTTCCATGTTATCGAGGGTTACATGAAGTACAATGCCCTGCTCGAGAGGCCCCGATCCATAATATGAGGGCAGTACCCTCGACCATTCACCAAGTTATAAAGTTCCCGATACATGAGGGAAACAAAATTGTATACGGAGAGCATCCTGGCACCAAGGAGATGTTCGCAATCGATGAACTGATACTAGTGTCAACACTTTCATCAGGAAAGAGATCGAATTTAAAAGGAAAGTAGGAACTGAAATAACAACAACAGCCACCAACCTCGACCAAATCAGAGGATAAGAAAAAAGTCAATGATGATGATTATATGATACCTCCAACATGCACAGTCATCGATGATTCTAACACAACAAAGTTAACGGATGAAGAGCTGGAACAAATCATATTGATCGAGCATATGCCCGATCGAAAGGTATAATTGGGCATAGGGTTAACTAGAAGTGAAGTTTTGCATGGACCCCGGAATGCCAACAAGCCTTAGAAAACTAAAATGATGACTATCAAGCCCTTCCACTGCTTCACACCATGAAAGTGGACGAGCAACTCTGCTTATACTTGGCGGTCTCAGGTTTAGGGGTAAGTGGATCCTAGTTCGAGAAGTACAAGGTACTCAATTCCTTATTTACCATGTTAGTCGGACCTTAGGTGAGGCCAAAACTAGGTATCCTCACTTAGAAAAGTTAGCTCTTGCTTTAATAACCGATTCTAGGAAATTAATACCGTAATTCTAATGTCACCCAATGTGTGTTGTAACTACCTATCCCCTTCAAAATATTACGGATAAACCCAAACTTTCTGGGCGATTGGCTAAATAGGCCATGAAACTTAGCCAATACGATATTATCAACCTCGAATAGCCATCAAGTCTCAAATCATGGCACACTTCATGGCTGACTTTACACCAACCCTCGTACCTTAGGTCGAAAATGAATTGTTATAAAATTGGGTACATCATTGAGGGTATGGACCCTATTCAGGGACGGTTCTTCTAACGTGAAAGGGTCCGGGTTGGGCATCATTTTGAAGCCGCACAGGTAAGGTAATCATACAATCTATCAAAACTTCAAAGTTAACTAACAATAAGGCCGCGTATGAGGCCATCGAGGCCAAATGTGATTCCCTACTCATGGTAGACCAAGTCAACAAAACATTAGAAGTCCGAGAAGATCGATTGCACAGTTACTTGGACAACCTAACGGTAACTTTACATCGAATTAAAGAGTGGACCTTACAACATATACCTCAGGAAAAACAACGAGTCTGATGCCCTTGAAAACATGGAGTCATCGGTCAAGGATGACGAACATAACTCGGGGATTGTCATACAACTCTCGAGATCAGTAACCAAAGAAGGCCACGCCGAAATATAACTCTACAAGTTTTGATTAGGAATAGAGAAACAAGTACATCAATACTAAAGAACGGAAAATTTCCATCAGATTCGAAAGAGTCAAGGACTCAACGCACTAAGGAAATACGGTTCACTTTGCCCATGAATAGAACACTATTCAGGAGGATGATCTATGGGCCGCTGGCGATATGTTTGGGATCGAGAGGCACCGACTATATCCTACGAAAGATTCACGAAGACATTTGTAGGAACCACTCCGGTGCTGAATGACTTGTTCACAAAGTTATCAAACCGGGGTACTATTATGCTGCTATGGAAAATGATACAAAAAATTTCGTTCGAAAATGTGACAAATGTCAAAGGTGTGCACTGATGATTCACCGGACCGCGGAGAATCTCAACTCGGTTGTGTATCCCTATTGTCGTTCATGAAATAAGGAATGGAAATCATAGGTCCTTTACCATTGTCCCAGGTAAAGCTCAATTTTTTTTTATTTATGACTGATTATTTTTCACAGTAGGTTGAAGAACAAGCTTACGAGAAAGTCGGAGAAAAGAAGCCATAGACTTCATTTATGACTACATTATATGCCGGTTTGAGATGCCTGCCAAGATTGTGTGCGACAAGAGATGCAATTATTTGGTAGGAAATTGACTGAATTTCATATGGATCAAAAGACTAAAAGGATTTTATCGACATCATAGCATCCCTGCGAGAACAAATAAGTTGAATCAACCAACAAAACCATTATTCAAAATCTTAACAAAAGATTGACCAATGCTAAGGGAAAATAGAGAGAAATATTGCTCGAGGTTCTTTGGGCGTATTGCACGAAGTCGAAATCCAGTACGGGGGAAACACCATTCTCTTTAGTCTATGGTTTTGAATCCCTTATCCCGATCGAGGTAGGGGAACCTAGCCTCAGGTTTTTATATACAATAGAAGAATCGAATAACGAGACCATGATTATGAGCCTAGAATTATTGGATAGAATATGTGAGGCCACCCTCGTTCGATTGGCTGCACAACAATAGCGGATCGTAAGCTACTACAATCGAAGAACAAATGTTCAACATTTCAAAATAGGGGACTTGCTGCTGAGAAAAGTCACCCTCAACACTCAAAACCCGAATGAAGTAAAATGGGTCCAAATTGGGAGGAATTATATTAGGTCCTTGATATTACTGGAAAAGGATCCTACGCTCGTCATGATGAACGATGAGCAACTACCAAACATTTGGAACCTATAACTCAAAAAGTGATGCTACTTCTAAGGTAAGACCTTCTCCATTTTTATTATATTTTAAACTAACCAAATACAGGTGTTTGATCTAGAACGACAATAGATCCTTCAGCTCAAATTCTTTATGTCTGAAAGCACGTGTTCCACTCTTTTTCTCTTAGACCGATTTTGTCCCAATTAGGTTTTTCGGTGAGGTTTTTAATGAGAAAATTATTCATCGTGTTAACTTAAAATAATTCAATACTTTTTGAGGCTTTTTTACAATAAACCTCTAATATTAGGGGGCATAACCCCCAAATGTCAATTTTGTTGCAAGGAAATTACTTCGTAACAACAGGATCTCGATAGGTAAAATTTATAAGGGCCAAACGATCGAATGAACAATGCTTGTATAGGTTACTCTAGCCTTAACATCAAGCATGTACACATGTATAATCATCTATTGAAAGAAGTATTATTCCTTGTCGATATCTCATGCCTTAGAAACATTTTCTACTTTACAATTTCATACTCGATCTATTGTGCAAACAGAGTTAAGGGTTGATCATAACTGGAGTTCGAACCACTAACTCCACGCTCGGGGACTGCTGTCCGAAAAATAAATAAGATCCACTTATTAAAACTTTGAGATCATAAGAATTTAAAGACAACCCTAGATTTCTATAGGCCACTGCCACCCAAATTGGGGACTGTCACTTCAGGCAAGCTCGAATTTAAACGGGAAAATCAGCCTAAGAGACAAGTCCCAAATACAAAGGCTACCATTGAATTAATAGGGTTCGGAGATGTACGAATTTTGTAATAAAATAGGCCTTCATATATTTTCTTTAACTGGTTAAAAAGGCTACCCTCGAAAAAATTATAAAGAGCTTCAATTATATCAAGCCTTAAAGACACTACTGAGTACTAAATCGTTTGAAATCTCAAACAATCCCTTATTTAATACCAAGGCATTAAAAGTTTTGAAAAGGCAAAATATTAAAACTTTTCAAGCCAAAAATGGGGAAAAAGCCATAAACATTCAACGGCCATGTCGGCCTAATACAAAAATCTATGGGCTTTCTTTTGCTTCAAGTTCGAAAGATCAGCCTCGCTCAAATATAACCAAAGGGTTGCCTTATTTAAAGTCCGAGCAAGAACTCGCTCGACAAAAACTATGCTAGTTCAATTTCGGTCGAATTGGCTAAACCTTGAACCTATAATAATTTCATAAGGCATAAATAAAGCGCAAATTTCATAAGGTAGAAGAGACATGAATTTCACAAGACAGAAAGAGAAAAATCTTCATATATGTCAAAAGTTATTTACAAGGGCAACATGGCCTGATTGAAATTCCATAAAAGAAATCAAATAAATATCCTAAGTAGTCTTCTCCAAGAGAAATATCTTTACCCTTAGGGTCCCTCCGTTCTCGAACCCGCTCATACTCCTGGAATCATCATTATCATAAGAGAGGAACGCTTTGGCTTCAACTTCAACCATTTTTTCATTTTTTATCTCGACAATGAGATCGAAGCCATGAGTGTGGAGCTCTTTGAGAGTCTCCCTCCGAGACTAGCACTTGGCATGCTCTTCAAACCGGTATGCTCGAGTCTGAAAAGTATCAACAACTTCCTTTGCTTGAGTTTGAGTGGCTTCGGCATCGGAACGGTAGATGGCAATGATTGCGTCAACATCATCTTTAGTCGTCTCAGCATTAGATTTGGCTGCTGCAAGTTCTGTGACCAATCGGGCATGAAGCTCCTCAATTTTCTTGGCTTGTGCCATGTTCTTCTCTTTCATGTTTTGAAGTTGACTTTCATCCAAGGACAATTGAGCTCGAGCAACCTCTTTATCTAAGGCGAGGGGATCCTTATTTTGCTTCCATGCTATGGTTTCCACCTTCACCATATCTAGCTCTCCATAGAGCAGTTCGATCATCTTGTGCATATGCTGGACCTGTGAAATCAAATTGTTAGCCATCACTCCCGAACCGATGCCTTGAACTTCTAAGACTTTTATTAGCTGCTCAGCCATTTCACCATGTTCCTTTTGAGTCGTACCCAGCTTAGCTCGTAGGCCTTTGATTTCTTCTTCTTTTTGATCACTGAGAAGCTCGAGGACATTTCTCTCCTTAATATGCCCTTATATTTCGGGCTCATATTAACTCAATTCTCCTCGAAACCTAAATAAATCTTCATGATAAAACACCAAGGTGTACACAAATAGAAAAAAATAATAATTAGGCAAGAAGAGATAAAAATATATATGGAAACTCATATTGACAAGGAAAGTTAGGGCTTACCCGATTCAAAGCTTGTTGGGCCTCACTGAAGAGACACGACCACTTCGTCCGTCAGATCTTGGTCTTCCTCCGTGATCAAACTCCGAAGGTAACTAGCCACCTCTACGAGATAAAAAACTCATGCATCCTCTATGATTGAAATGATGATTTTCATTTGTACTCAAGATTGGCACTAGGGGCCGAAAACTGGCTGGTCAATACGAAACTCGAGGAATATTCACCCAAGATCTTCCTCGGTGCCTCTAAGTCACTCAAGCGAACGGTATCATCGACCCCTGTGAAATAGCCACGGAAAAGGTCCTACACTCCAAGAGCGCCTTCTACGTGAGGAGTATTCCTGGCCCAAGCCTCCCGAAATTCCTGATCATAGAATGAAATAAGCAACGGGGAATCTCTGACTTCTATTTCCCCAAGTGGATCTCTTGGGGCGTTCTCCCTATTTTGAGAAGCCTGGAGATCGGCCTCCACAGCCATTTTCGACGTCTTATCACCCCGAGGTGAGGTGTATTCTTCTCTAGTCATCTCGGGGACTCTAGCTGAATCCCCCTCTTGGACCCCGTCAGATCAAGGCAGAATCTTCCCAGTTTCGACTAATTTGGTGGCTTTTTGACCCTCGGTATTAGCTCGTGATCAAGCCACCACAACGGAATCATCCTTTTTTTCTTCTTCTTCTTCCTTCTCTCTTAGGAGTTGAACTGACTTCATGACAGGGAAATCACATCCTTCTTGGACTTTCGAGCCACTTTATTCTTAGTCTCTGGACCCTTAGAGGTCGAAGCCCTTTTCCTCTTGCTTTCCTTTGTCGGCTTCAGGGAACAGAGTGAGTGTTCTTCTTTATCAAACGGGGGCCTCACTATCACCTCCTTCCCAAGACATACAAAAGAAGAGAAACAAAGAAGATCGAATAAATACTTGAATAGTGGTCAAATCATCAAGTTGAGGAGAGGAACTTAGCATGGCTACAGGCCTCCCATCAGCCCTTAGATAAGTCGTGCCAAGGACACTTGTCATGTGGAGACTACAATACCAGGCTATGAACCCACCCCTTAAGATAGGGAACCGCTCCCGGCATCCAAGCAACGGCTGTACCAAGTAAAACACTGATAATGAAACGAAGGCCACTAAAAGAAATTAGGAACGGAGTTATACCTATGTTTCATATTCCACATCTCATGAAAAGGCATATACTCGGGCATGATTAAGTCCGAGGTCTTCACTCGAGCAAACCGGCTCATCCAACCACGATCTCTGTCATCTTCTATGTTCGAGAAAGGCGCCTTGTTGGACCGACACCGAAGCTTTATGAATCCTCTCCAGTAAAGTTGGGAGCTATACATGCATGAGATTGTCGATGGTGAAGGGAAGCCCCTCAACTTTGCTCAGGAAAAATCGAAGCAATATCACTATTATCTAGAAAGAGTGATCAATTTGACTAAGGGTGACCTCATACTTCTTGAAGAAGTCCACGATAATTGGATATAGGGAATCCAGCGTGATGGGGCAGGTATGAACACTTAAGAACCCCTCCACATGAGTGGTAATAGATTCTTCAAGAGTGGGAACCACTACATGCTTATTACCCCACTTGCAATCCTTCTTGACTTGGGAAAAGAGTTTATCGGAGATTGAACATATGTATCTCGATACTGCCTCACACCAGCCTGGCACCGAAGAGGTCTTTATAATCTTAAAATTATAATTGATGATGTATGGCGGAGGAAAGAATTCTTTAGGGCGTGGCTCCGCCGCGACTTTCTCATCGATGGCCTTGATGAGTAAGTTTTTTCCTTTTAAGCAATGGTTTTCGAAGTTTTAGCCATGTAAAAGATGAAGAAAAGTGGAAAATTAAGAGAAATACTTAGTATTTTGCAATGGAACAAGTAAAGAAATCATAGGAATTGGAAACACAAAGATTTGAGGGAGGTGATACTTAAGAAAGTTAGAATGAGAAAGATTCAAAGGCAAAGTTTGAAAGATGAAGGACGGTACATTTAAATGTTGAAGGTGACAATTCAGTACCACATGTGATCGACCATCAACTGACAAGCATTAAATGCCTAGTGAATTATATCGACGGGATGTTTTGGTCACCTATGTCCCTTACGCCGCGGTGATGACGTAATGACAAATCGGGTTAAAGATCGAGGACTCAATTCTATTCTTGTTATTATACTCCAAAAAAATTAGGGGGCTCTGTATTCGGTTAAAATCGGGCTCACGCGATTTTACTAATTAATCAAGATCAGGGAATTTATCGAGGATCGACCCCGTAATATATCAAACCGAGACATGAGGGTAAGATACTGACTTTGGAATTCGAAGTATTTATCAAGATAGGGACCGGAAATGATCTAGACCAAATGTGATAGACATCAAGCAAGACGCGAAGATAGCAGAAAAACAGAAAGGCGAGATATCTATGATTGGTCGAGAATCATGGCGAAAATCGCGGGACAGATCAAATAAAGTACGGTTGTTTAGCTGATCATGGGATCTCCTTACGTAATTAGAATTGTTCCATAATAGGAATTCCTCTACTATATAGGTGGGAGGGGGTTTAGTCATATGTAAGCAACTTACATTCACGCATATCAAAGTAATATATCGCACTTTTATCTCGTGCAAGCTCTATTATCTAGTTCATACTTTCAATAGTTTGTTTAGTCGATTCGAGGGCAATTAGCTCGATGGCCATAATTGTTCATCACAATTGTTTGCTTTGTTTTATCAGTTTGTGCTAAGTGAAATCACATATTCTTAAAACCACTTATAAGTTTAATTATTAACCGATTGTAAGGGTAAACAATTTCACAATCAAATACAAAAACAAAACCAAAAATAAGGGCAAAGGAAGATTGTCATATTTTCCTCAATCGAACATTTCATTAACAAAAGTAAGTGGAATTTCTAAAATCATAAACAATGAGTGAGCCTATCCAGCCCCCCCCCCCCCCCCCGCCCCAGGGGAAAAGAAAATAATGTCCTCTAATAATTATTCTACTTTGTAGCTTTACAATTATTAGCTTAACGATTCTCTGTACGACCAAAGAAAAAGGAAGAAATCAAGAATTATCACAAGTGTCCCCTAAAGAGTAGAAGACCTTTAACTTATTTGCTAACTTTTCCTTGTTAATTCACCTTTCTCAATTAGAGCTGCTGCAAGTATTAGCCTTGACACAACGATGAAACTTATAATCTGTGTGATCACAAGAATAAAGGTACTAGTTGTAAAGATAATTTTTTGATAAATATTTGTACATAATACACATAACGTTATCAAAGCAAAATGCCGCACATAGTACGAGCTTTACCACTTGTTTGGATGGTTGTTATATATTGTTTTATAATGTAACGCATCATTTTGTATTGTATTATATTGTATCGTTTGATGAATACAATGTTTGAATGGATTGTGTTGTTTTCGCATCGTTCCATGGTATCAATGATATGATAAATAAACTTGCAATATTATAAAGAAAAATTATGATACGGTATATAAAAAGGTAGGGTAAATGATAAAATATAATTATATTATTTAATAATAATTGTGAGATTGAGAGAAAACCCAAGGAAATAACTCGACCACACCAAATCGGTCGTTACATAATGTGACACATTTCATCGTTACGTAACGACAGATTTAACGAAAAGATACAATAAAATTTAAGTAACAATCAAAATTAATATTTTATTTAAAATAGCAATATCATACGATACACTAAGTAATAACCGTCCAAACAAGTTGTTATGCATATTGCATAAGCCCACATAACAAAACTCCGTTTGGATAATACAAACTCTAATAGAATATGATTGACGTGGATTGTCATCAATATAATTCTAACTAATGTAAACAGAAAGGCTGAAACAAATTATTCATGATGTGCCAAAAACCATGCAGTGCAAAAAGTGATATACCACCCCAGAAGCTGCACACTGGAAGTCACAAAGGTAGAGTTTGGTGGGCTTGGAAACTTCAACAAGACAGCACAGAATACAAATCAAGAAAGAAGTGGATCCCTTCTTTATAAAGAGATCTTCAGAAATTGGCCATATATATGTCCCTTCTTAATAAGGATTACAGCTGTATATGAAAAAGTAATAACTACTAAATGAAAAAGGCTAATCAAGGTCTATAATATGTATAGATGTAGAAGTATCTTATAGCCACTAAGTTTCTTCACCAAATGAAAAGGGTCCATGAGAAGCTAAATTTTCCAACAACCAAATATGAGTGACATGAAATAAAGAAAGAATCCCTCCCTGCAAATTGAATTTATTGTAATCCAAAAATGTAACTGTCATTTAAATGCTGGGATCTTTTCACTTTGTTCTTTCTTGACTCCTATCGGCCTTACAAATCCGGCATGAAAACATTGCCCTAATCATAGTAATTTGTGCATAACAGGGCTCATTATTATACGCCTTTGCTCATATTCTCAAATAGAACTTAGTGAATGATGGAATAAAAATAACCGCATAGCTTAAGAGTAAGATGACCAACCAAAAACCGTTGTGTTTGATTAAAAGAAGTTACTTAATTATATACACCAATCGTACGTGGAAATTCTTTTAACTCTATGAATGTATAGTTTTACCTATTTACAAGTCACTTATCATATTTTCAAAGCTATGCCTGCCATGAGAAATATATTCTTGGTTTTTGAGTGAGCTAAGACTATAAAAAAATTTATATATATATATATATATATATATATATATATATATATATATATATATATATATATTCAGTCGACTCGTAGTTAAAGCATGATATATTCTAAGGTAGATTCTTAAAGAGCAGCAAAAATAGTTTTGCTTTATGTTGTTTCTTTTTTGGAGTGAAACAGTAACTGTAGGGCCACAGCGATAAATAAATGATACTCTCCGTTTCAATTTATATGAACCTATTATCTTTTTATTCCGTGCCAAAAAGAATGACTCATTTTCTTATTTGGAAACAATTTAGCTTTATGCAATGATTTATAGCCATACAAAATAAAGGTGTCTCATTTTACATCACATGATCAAAAGTCTTCTCTTTTCTTAAATTTCGTGCCTAGAGTATATGTGAATACACATATGTTCAAAGAAAGAACATTAATTTAGACCTAAGGCATCTTCTATTTCAACAAAACTCAACAGACACACACACGTTACTCGAATAAAACAACTTAGGTCTGAGGCATCTTATATTTCAACCTACCCTCAAATTGTTCCTATTCAATAATCATATGACAAAAATGGAACATCAATAAATCATGGCAAGATTCTTTTGAAGTCCTGAAGACCAAACAAGTAGCCAATAAAGTCACATCACTTAGAAACATTGATACAAATGCATGTGCACTTGTTTGAAGTGAATTTCCATGAATTCGTTCAATGCTTTACTAGCAATAGAATTTAATATTTTAAAAGCCGCCGGAGTAAAATGAGGCATTTTACTTTGAGGTGTAAGTTCCTAGG
The DNA here is from genome assembly GCA_032618575.1 of Nicotiana noctiflora. Classification (NCBI taxonomy): domain Eukaryota; kingdom Viridiplantae; phylum Streptophyta; class Magnoliopsida; order Solanales; family Solanaceae; genus Nicotiana; species Nicotiana noctiflora. The sequence continues at coordinate 92,457 of JASVEL010002743.1, forward strand.
TCTGGAGCCTAAGCCCATTGAATATTTAACTTTTAATATTTTTGATATATTAATTAGATAACCATATAAATAAATAAAAAGTAATATTAACAATATATATATATATATATATATATATATATATATATAGTGATAGCTTTTAAATAATTTAAAAATTAAAATAATAATAATAATAATAATATAACTTTATTTTATGAAAACCTCTAACAAAAAAATCAATCACAAATACTCATTATAATCCATTTATGGCAGGTGCTGGATATGCTCTGCTTCGTCGTTAATTTTTGTTGAAAGTATATATAATAATCTGCAATATACCATATAAGCTACATAAACTTAAAGGGTGACACCACTTGCCATCAGTGGCGAAGCCACATGTATATAAGGGTGGTCAACTGACCACCCTTTGTCGAAAAATTGCACTATGTACATAGGTAAAATATTACGTTTTAGGGGTATATAACATATATTGAATACCCTTTATCGAAAAAAAATTTCACTTCTTTTAAATTTGAACACCCTCGAGAAAATTCCTAGCTTCGCCACTGTACATGTACAGAGCCAAAAAATATTTTGGTTACTTAGTGAATGATGATGAGAGATGGTCATGAAATTAGCTCTAGAAATTATAAAAAGTTTCTTTGACCTTTTAGGGTTTTTTTTTTGTTTTTTGTTCTTTTGGGTTTGAGAATTCATAATGAGCTGATTTTTAAGTATTTAAGAATAAAAAAAGGAATTATAAAGCAATTTTGCTTCCAATTTGGAAAAAGTGTTATGGACATATGTCCCAATTGAATGTCCGAAAGTTGGAACTAATCCCTAAGACTGGAACATACATCCACCGTTACTTTTACCCTGTTATTAACCTGCCACATCTCGGGCTTCGCCTCGACACTCACCCAAAAATGATTTTAAAATGCTGATATCGCATGTATAAATAAAGCTTAGATGTAACTATTTACGGGTCAACGATACAGTTGAAGTTATACACGGTGTATAGATAAGTGAATCAATTTGATTTTAAAATAGTAAATAAATTAAAAAAGAATATAAGACATAGCATTGAAATCGAAATAAGATAGTAACTATCTTGATTACGGGAGTAGAGCTTTCAAAGGCAGTAATAATAGTAGTATTAGTTTGAGCTTTTGAACAGAGGATAGTATTAGTTTGTTAGAAAATTCGGGTCATTAATTATAATGACTACAGAGCTTATTATTTATAGTTGTATCTAGGGAACAAGGTCCTAGGATCAAGCCCTATTAAATAACAATTCTCAAGGCCGTTGAAGAATGTGTAATGGGGGGCAGTGAATGCCATATTCTCTGTAACAGATCGTGTACTTAATGCTACAGAATATTTCCCATCAAATTTTACCGGGGTGGAAGGTATTTAATTTGCCTTTACGAATACCATTCTCTTCGAGATCGCTGCCTTCGGCCAGACCTCCTTGTGCTCCATGTGTCGCTTTCTCGTTCAATCATTTAATATGAACATCTTTTACCATATACAGATAGTCCCTCTGATTTCCGGTGGCATAACCCTGTGTCACCAAGAAATTGGTAAAGATACCTTTTGTTGGCGGAAAATCCTCTGACCTCCTATGAAAAGTTTCTAATGGTTGATTAGACGCACGTCTTTCCATATTTAATGCCCCGAACACGCATTATCCCACGATTCAACAACACTTTTGCCGGTTATCGTGGTAATTATGGTTACGATTTTAGCCACCTATTCCTTTACTTATACGCATCAAACATCTCCATTTACACTTCATAACTTTCCAAACTCTCGTACTCTCTTTGCTCAACTCTTACTTGTCTTCAACTTTCTCTAGTCTTCTTCTTCTTCAGAAAAAGCCTTTTTCTCCCTTCTAATACCAACGGCCTCTTCTTCCAAAAATCCCAGTTCGTCAAAGAACAGAGGTAGTGCTGATGTTGTTGCACCTCCCACAATGAGCACCATTATTCCAAGAAAACTCATCACAACTAAGATCTTCGAAGAGAACTATCCTTCCGCTAACCCACGCACATGGGTTGTTGGCATGTATCCTTCTTCCATCTGCCCTTCCAACATTTCTGCTAGCAAAGAAGATTGCTATTGCCATGATTTAAACGTAATCACTCCTGGCCTTGACCAAGAAGGATTTTTATTTGTATACATATTCTTCACGTTGGGACCATTCTCCTTGAACGATGAGCTTGACTCCGTTATCGTGGAGTTTCGCATCCGTTATCAAGTATGCCTAGCACATGTAAGTCCTTTTGTATGAAGGATAGTTACTTGTCTTCGGCATCTATGCTAGGAAACAGGAGAAGTGTTATTCCTGGCTCGATTAATAAACCGTTATTCCCGCAAAATTTTCCGTGGAGGGGGGGGGGAGATAATAAATTTTAGCAAACGTGACCACCATGCTTTATTAATCAGCATAGATGATGACAATGACAGTGGGTGGATCAAACGGTTTATTGAAGATATCACGAGGGACATCATCCCGAACACGACTCCATCCTTTCCGGTGTTATAGAACCGTACTCGTAAGTTCGTCGTTTATCTTTTCTTCTAGTTAAGGATCGCCCCATTGTGGTACTGATACTTCTTTTTTTCACTTATTTCAGCAACTCGGTGAACACCACCTAGGGTTAAAGGCTGGACCACTGGGTCCACAAAAATTTGGATGTCACTATGCCTGAGACTCGCACAAGGATAGAACTAGCCCTTAAATATGGGTGGAAGGCCAAATATCATGGTAGGTCGAACTCATCTTATTTCACATTTTGTATATGAAAATTAATTAACCTTTCTCTCCTGCTGAATTCAAGTCTAACCTAGAGCTTAGTTGTCGTCCCAGCGGAGGATGTGTTGGTTGATCCGGCTGACGTGGCGAGGCTGTTGCAGGAGGTTTTCACCTGAACAGGCGTCTCTAGGCCTACTTTTGGTGCAAGTGCTTCTTCTCGGAGTCCCCAGCTAGAGAACAAGCAACCAAAAAGGCGATGTTCCTCCGCGGCAGAAGGAAAAACTAGAAAAATAAAGGTGCCATGCCGAGCCGTCCACGGATGTTGTGGTGACAAGCGCTGCAACCAAGCCGGCCATAGACACATGGTGATCGATGATGATGGAGAAGCCAGTTGAGAAAAATACTATATGAAATAAAAAAGAGTGCAACACATACTTTTAGTGTAGGCAAGGCTCATCAGCAATAATAACTTTTGAGGTGTGCCACGTTCCAGTTGCTCGGCAACTTTACTCCGTCTTGATTTTCCAATTCGGATGACTCTTTCCCCATAACAGCCGAAACCTGGTAGGGTCCTCCCCACATTAGACCCAGCTTCCCTGTATTGAGCTTCCAAGTGTTTTGAGTTACTTTTCTTAAAACCAAGTCTCCTACTTTGAAATATTGAATGTTGGCTCTTCACTGTTATATTTTTCCATTCTATACTTTTAGGCTGCCATCCTTATATGCACCAAGTCTCAGTGTTCGTCGATCAGATCCAATTTGACCAGCATTGCTTCATTGTTTGTACGTTCTTCGTCTGCCCGAAAATATCTCAAGGTAGATTACCCTACTTCCGCCGGGATTTGGGCTTCTGCTCCGAACACAAGAGAGAAATGAGTTTCCTCTATTCTTGATTTGGTCATTGTTCGGTACGCCTATAGTACTCTTGGTAGCTCTTTGGGCCATTTTCCCTTAGCTACTTCCAATCTCTTTTTGAGACTTTGGATAATTACCTTGATTGTTCATTCTGCTTGACCGCTTGCGCTCAGGTGATAGGGTGGCGATGTGATCCTTTTAATTTTCAAGTCGTCAAGGAATTTTGTGACCTTTGTGCCTATAAATTATGGTCCGTTATCGTAGGCTATCTCTTTTCATCTCCTGAATATGCAAATAATATTCTCCCTCAAGAAATATACCATTTTGCATTTGCCAATATTTTTATAAGAACCTACTTCAACCCATTTAAAAAAGTAGTTAGTCAAAATTAAGAGAAATCTTACCTTAGCAGAGGATAGTGCCAACGGACCCACTATATCCACCCCCACATCATGAACGACCATGGCATAAAAGTGAGTGTTGTGGCTCTACTGGTTGACGTACCAATGGTGCGTACCATTGACATTTGTTGCATTTTTTAACATTACACTTGGTGTCTTGCTCTACGGGACCAATAGTATCCTACCCTAATTAATTTTAAAACTAACGAATCCGCGCCTTCATGGACTTCCCAGATGAAATAATTAGTTCGGAAGACCCCAAACACCGGGCCAGCGGGCCTTGGAAAGATCTTTTATATAATTGAACTCCCTTAAAACTGTATCAAGCTGCTTTAGTGTGCTGCCATTGGATGCCTTGGGATCTTTAGCTAATTTCTGTGCTCGAGGTAGTCAATGATCTTGTTTCTCCGGTTCCAAACAAAATTGGTCATGTTTACCTTGTTATAACTATCTGTGTCTAGTACCGCATGCATAAGCTTTACGACCATATTGGAGTCCGATCCCTTCAATTTCGTGGATGATCCTAGATTTGCTAGTGCGACTACTTTCACGTTCTCTTCCTTCGAGATGTGTGTAATTTACCATTCACTGAACCGAGCGAGTACACCCTGGACTTTTACTACATATTGTTTCATGCGTTCCTATTCGAATTCGATGATCTTGTAGACCTGATTTACTACCAATTAGGAGTCGCATTCGATTTTTATTACCTTAGAGTCTAGTCCTCGAGATAGCTCGAATCCTGCAATCAAAGCTTCATACTTTGATTTATTGTTAGTTAGAGGAATAATTCTTATGGCATGCCGTAGGATTTCTCCTGAGGATATGGTTAGCACTATGCCGAGTCCGGGCCCCTTCACATTGGAAGCTCCATCTATGAACAAGGTCTAAACTTCTGATGTGGATTTTAATAGCATCACTGCTTCTTTGGTAGCAAAAGGTAACAGTCCCATGCTGAAATCGGCCACAAAGTCGGCCACAAAGTCGGCCAAAACTTGTTACTTAGTTGCAGTCCTAGGTTTAATAACGTCAAATTCACTCATTTCAATGGCCTATTTGTCTATCTTACTTGATAGTTCAAGTTTATAAAGAATTATCCGCACTAGAAAAGTGGTCACCGCGGCTATTGGATGATATTGGAAATAATGACTAAGCTTCTGAGCGGTGACTACGAGAGCTAAGGCCAATTTTCCAGATGTGGGTAGCGAGTTTTTGCTCCCGCTAAAATTTTACTAACGTAATAAATAGGAGATTACCTACCTTCGTCCTCACGGACTAAAACGACACTCACCGCTACCTTCGAGACTAATAAGTAAATCAACAATTATTCATTTTCCTCCGATTTTGACAGTAATAAAGGACTTGAAAAATACCTTTTCGAATCCTTCAAAGCTTGCTGACATTTCGGAGTCCACTCGAAGTTGTTCTTCTTTTTGAGAAGTGAAAAGAAATTATGGCAGTTTCCAGAAGATCGGGAGATGAGTTTGCTTAAAGTAGATAGTCTCCCTGTCAACCTTTGAACCTCATTTACGCTTTATAGCTAGTCCGGGATGTCTTCAATGACTTTAACTTTATTGGGTTTAACCTTGATCCCCTTTTACAACACCAGGAACCCTAGGATCTTACCGAAGCTTACCACGAATGCACATTTCTCTGTGTTAAGCTTTATGTTTTGCTTTCTTAAGATATCAAAGGTCTCTAGCAAGTGAATATGATCACCTACATTCAATGAAATAAACATCATATCATCTATGTAAACCCCCATAGTTTTCCCTATTTTGTTTCTCAAACACTTTGTTTACGAGCCGCTGATAAGTGGCACCAGCATTCTATAACCCAAAAGACATCACATCTAACAATTTGTGCCAAGGTTTGTTATGAACAAAGTTGTTTCCTGATCCTCTAGATTCATCTTAATTTTGTTTTGCCCGGAATAAGTATCAATGAAACTCACTAACTCATGCCCAGCTGTCATATCAATTATTTGATCAATGTTTGGTAATGCGAACGAGTTTCTTGGGCACATATTATTTAGATCTTTATAATCTACTCATATGTGAAATTTATTATTTTTCTTTTGAACTACTATTACATTAGCTCAATAGTCATGATACTTTACCTCTCGGGTTGAAATGATATCAAGAAACTGAGTTACCTCTTTTTTAACGAAATTTTTTATGACCTCGACAGTAGAACATTTTTTCTATCTTACCAGAAGGATGTTGGGAGTCAACCTTAGTTTATGCACGACTACTTCTAGTGGGATACCTGTCATATCCGCATGCGACCATGAAAAATAGTCAACATTAAATCTGAGCTTGGGGTTTAGTCCTGTCCCCAAGTGGAACTTCCTCTCCTAGATATTCTCAAAAAATGCAACTTGTTCAAGTTCTTTAGTTATGGATTTTGTTGCGTATGTTTCTTCTGGTACCTAGAAGTACCTTGGTACCTGATGGGATTCAAACGACCCCTCCCCTTGGTTAACTTTTCTCGACTCGGGATCAAGCGCTGGTTCTTGTTATTGCTATGTTGCATGCTCATTCCCTTTGCTACTGGAAACTAAGATTGCATTCATCTCCCTCGCTGCTGGTTGGTCTCCTCTTATTTGTTTAATTCCTTTAGGAATTGGAAATTTTAACAATTGATGATATGTTGATGGTATGACATTTATCTCATTCAACTATGCTCTCCCAATATAATATTACAACCCATGTCTTCGCCCACTACATCAAAAAGGGATTGTCTTCATCACCCTCTCGACATTCATGGATAGCAGGATCTCTCCTTGGGTTGTCATGCTTGCCAGATTTGACCCGATGAGGAGTTTTGTGGCTGAAATGATACTTCCGGTTAGCTTGGCTTCTTCCAGCACTCTCCACTAGATAATATTGGCTGAAATTCACTTCTCCACCAAAACACGCTTAATTTTAAGATCTAAGATATTTAAAGAGGTCACTAAGGCATCATCATGCGACATCAATAGTCCATCTGTATCTTCCTCCGTGAAAGTAATGTCGTTATCAGCTACTTCCTAGAGTCTCTTGTTGTGGGTCACTGATACCTTCATCTTTTTAACACCGAAAATGTCACACCATTAATCTAGTTTCCTTTAAAAATTATATTGATCGTTAAACATGGAGGATCTTCTCCTGCTTTAGAAGGCTCCATGTTATCCTGATTGCGACCGTAATTGTTTTGTCCAATCGCTCAAGAATTCTCTAAGATGGCCGTTTTTTAGTAAAGTCGCCACTTCCTTACGCATATTTCAGCAATCCCTTGTTCGGTGGCTGTTTATCCTATGATATTCGCACTACAGGTTAGGATTCTTCTGACTGGGATCTTACCACACCGGCTTCGAGAACTATGCTTCCTTAATTTTTCTCAAAGCCGATACCTGCAACTATGCTGACATTGAAGTTTTATTCAGAAATCCTGGGGTAGGAGGAACTTGATATCTCCTCTTCCTGCAATGACCTATTATTCAGGCCCTGAACAACTCTCCTTTCAATTGCAAATCTATCCGCCGACCGAAAACCTAAACCATGTCCATTGGCCCTTTCATAGGGAAACTATCGACCTCTTGAAGAATGTCAATCTGCGTCGAAATCATCTTTTAACTTCTCTTTATTCTTCTCCCCGTCCCGATCCTTGGTTGATGTCGGGAAACCAAGCTGATCATCCTCAATTCTTATCTTTGAGTTGTAACGGTTATGGACATCCACCCATATTATTGGTTGGAACTCGAGCAAAAAAAAATTTCAATTTTCGCAAAGCGTCAAAACTTTTCGGATTCAAACCTTTAGTGACTTCATCAGCTATCCATTCGTCTGGTATGGTCGGTAGCAGCATCTTTTCCTTTTGCAATCTGGTCACGAACTCCTGCAGCAATTCAGACTCTTCTTGTCAATCCTGAATATGTCAGACTTTCAAGCCTTTACCTTCTTGGCCCTGGCATGGGCCTTGATCAAAAAGTGCGAGAGTATCTCAAAGGAGTCTATGGAGTTCTTGAGAAAAATCAAATACCATGTCAGGGCTCACATCGTAAGGGTCTCCCAGAATTTCTTCATTAAGACTGACTCAATCTCTTGGGGAGCTAAATAATTCACCTTCACTGTTGTTTTATAGGTGGTAATGTGCTTATAAAGATATGAAGTCCTATCATACTTTGACACGTCTGCATTTTGAATCGCTTCGGGATCAACTCTAGTGCTGTGATTTGGTTGAATGGCAACTAGGTATATTTCTTTCAGTCCACTCCTTTCAACACTGGTGGTATGCCCAAAATTTGATCCATTCAAGCATTTATTTCCCTCATAAACTATATGATTTGATTTTGAAGGGATCATTATTGTTGTTGTTACCGAATCTGCCACCATTCCCCGCGGCCCCATCGAAGATGACCTCAGCCTTCGGGGTGTTGTTATTGACCCTATGCATTGTTTGATTTACAGGAGCACCAGGAGTAACTGGACCTTGTCCATTCGTGTTGTTGGAAGCACCTGACAATGCCCGCTTCAACTCCGTCATGACCTGATCTTGTCATAATAGATAGCCTATAATGGCATTTTGTTGCTCTCTCAAGATCGTTACTGTTTCAACGACATGCCCGTCTTCAGTATTATCAGGAGTCACCTCTCGAACATGTCACGGATGTTGCCCGCCGTGGACCGGCGTAACCTCGTTCCCCTTTTTGCTTCTATCAGTGATATATTGAATCTTCATGCTAAGGCTAGTTTCCTTGGGCCTCAACGTTCTGTGCGGTGTTGACACCGTTAAGTGCTATGATCTATGGTTTATCCTAAAAACAAATAATCAAACAAGTTAGTAATAGATGCAAACATCAAATCAATTACATAACTGTCGTAGCCCCACGGTGGATGCCAAACTGTTTACCCGTAAAATGATACAGTTGAATTTATACAAGGTTTATAGACAATTGAATCAATTTCATCCCAATATGATAAATAAATTAGACAATAATATAAGACTTAACATCGAAATCGAGATAAGACAATAACAATAATGATTCTCGAGAGCATAGCTTAAGCAGACAGTAATAACAGTATTAATAAGCAAGAAGTTAAAATATTATTCATCTTTTAAACAAATACAATATTAGTTCGTCAGAAAATTCGTGTCCTTTACATTGACGGTAGAGCTCACTATCTATAGTTGCACCTAGGGAAGAAGGTCCTAGGATCAAACCCCTCTTAAATGACAATTATGAGGGTAATTGAAAAATGTGTAATGGTAGTCAGTGAATGTCATATTCTCTGTAATAGATCATGCACTTAACGCTACAAAATATTCTTCATTCAATGCAACCGGGTGGTAGGTGTCACACCTCCTTTTGGCGCGCCCGCTACCCGGGGGTAGGAGCGCAAGGGGAGTTTTTCCAATTTAAGTGACAATGTTCGAAACGGGATTATTCTATTTATTTCAGAGTCGCCACTTGGAATAAATTAAGGTGTCCCAAGTCACCGATTTATTTAAATCCCGAATCGAGGAAAATTACGACTTTTCAAATGAAGTCTGCGAACCAGAAATTCTAAGTAAGGAATTCTGTTGACCCGAGGGAAGGTGTTAGGCACCCCCGAATCCCGTGGTTCTAGCACGGTCGCTTCAATTATTATAAATGGCTAAAATATCCTGATTTTTATACATGCTTATAAATTATATGCTCTGATTGAACTTTAAACCGCTCTATTAATTTGAAATCATACCAAAAGAAAGATTAATTATAGTATAGACTCGGACTTTGACAGATAACATTCTCATAGAGGGGGAATCTGATTAAAACACCCATGATATAACAAATATCAACAAATTAATGCCTAAAGATCTTCCAATTAACTAAGGAGTACGTAAATCCCACATTAGCGCATTTCCTAGGAAATAGAATTCTCTTAACTGTAGCCTTTTGTTCATTACCAATGCTGCCTAGAGGTATAGAAATTTAAATGTTGCTTTTCTCTTCCAGATTCAATCACATAGTACCATGCTTGTTTGGCATATACAACATGCAACAGATTAAGTATTCATTCATATGCCAATGATAAACACAGAGACATTCTTCTACGATCAAGGAGAAGTATTTTTCTTTATATAAATCAATTCTTAACTTGGGGCCGGCACAATTTTAAAACAAATGTGGAACTTGTTAATCTTTTATATTCAACCATACCAGCACTTACACATTTTGACAGATACTAAGACAAAAAAAATAATCCAAAACTTGTATATGTTTTAACAATCCATATTCATGACAGTTCGACTTATCGATCTAAAAGTGCAAAATAAATCAAAATAGGAATAATTGTTATGATAACCCAGATAGGCATGGCTTTCAAGAACAAACTGACTTTGTATGTTATTGCATTCCTACTTCACAAACTACACCACATCAGTTTTGAGAGAGTATACCTGGAAACAGAAAATCCAAAGGAAGAAGAAAGGGGTCAATAACAGCGATCCAACAGCAACAGCAAAGGCAATCGACAATAGACAGCAACAAGAACCAGTAAAGAAGAAAATCAACCCCAATTTGGAATCCAGAAAACTAAAACCAGCTTTAATCGAACAGATCCCAACCAATTCAAACTAGACTTGATTTCAAATCCTTGTGAGTTCAGTTAACTAAACTCTATTCTGCCAGTGTGTCTATGTATTCCAGATTTTTAAAAAAAATCTCTTGCTCTCTCTGTGTGTATATGTCTTTATCCAGTGAGTGCTTTTCTCTGTTTCTTTTTAGTAAGTGTTCACTATCAGTGGTCTATCTGTGAGTGTGTGTATCAGAAGAGTATATCACTGTTTGTGTGTGTGTTTTTCTCTGTCTGTGAATCTATCTATCAGAGAGTATGTCTGTGTTCTCTCTCCTTCTAATCTGCCTATTCCAGTGAGTCTCAGTCCCATTTTATATCCTCCAAATGACAAAACAGAATCCTTATCCCTCTCATCAACTCCCCCTTCCAGCCTGTTTTATTCCCTAACTCATGTGCACCCTTTAGCCTTTTTTAGTCATACCCCATGTTCTTTCTCATTTCCAGCTCAAAAAACATTCAAACAATTAAGAATTCAAACTTTTTGACCATTATATTCCCTGACAGCCCACTATTTTAAAGCAACACATTAGTTTAGTAATCTGTAGTACTAATGGCAGCTCACTCAACAAGACCATTCTCCCCATTTTGACATCTTAAAACTAAACCTTAACCTTTGAGAATTACTGTTCTGCTCTTAACCTTATCTGTACTTAAGATCCTTCTGAATTATAGTTGACGCTTGATTGTTAACTATGAAACTTCATAGCTATAACCTCTTATCAACCCTCTTCAAACAAATTCACACGGGAAAACAAAAGAAACCAAAAATGGTATCAATTATGGCATGGAGACAACCTAATGAAGAACAGGGGATTTGAACAAATTAAACTAAACACAATAAGTTCAATTCATCACAGTTTTAACACATAACACTAAAATGGTAAACATACTGGAAAACGACTATGGACTGCCATCATGTATCTTTCAAACAAATCACTTGACGACACTTAATTACTGATTATGTGAATTACACTAGGTAACTAATAATCAATTAATCGAGTTATAATAGTCGGGCTCAAGGATTTCAGTGATTTTCAAGAGGGAATCTTAACATGAACTAAATTATTTCTAACAGATTGAACAAAACTCACGATAACGAATCAAATAATCAATCAAATAGAAACGAACGACCAAATGAAGAGGTCTAGGGATGGATAACAAAAAATGCTAGAAAAGTTTTCACAATTAAACAAAAGAAAACAAAAGAATACATTGACATCCATGTAGAGCAACAGCAAAAGAAAGAGAGAAAAAAAAGAAGAAAGAATACCTCCAAAATCAATAGCGGCTCAGGTTCGAAACTCGATTTGAATCGTTGAAGCCAAATGGGCCTTAATCTGAGTGTTCTTGGTAGAGAATACTTAGATTAAGGTCCATTAGACCTCAATATTCGACCAATTCCGAATAAAAAACCCTATTTTCAATTTCTAGGGTTCATGTGGCTAGTTTTGGGGCTTGGCTGGTTATAGTCAAATTCGAACGGAACTAAGGTTGGTAGGGGTATGAGGGAGGTCATGTGAGTGTTCGGGGTGAGTTTGGAGCGATTTGGCATGCTTTTGGTTTTGACTCGAAACTTCGATCGAAGATTCGACGCATTCAAGGATGATTCGAGGTTAGCTATTGCCAAATTCGTGTAGAGGGGGCTTGGGAGGTTCTATGGTGTTAATTTTGGGAGGTTTGGCCTACCGGAACCGCCGTGAGGCGATTTCCGGCAGGCGGCGGGCGGCGGCTGACGGTGGCGTTACAGGGGGAAACTTTAGGTTAGAGAGAGACGGGTGAAATGAGTTGAAGGAGAGGGTTTGGGGGGTTGTTTGGTATATTGAAATGTATGAAATAATCTGGACCGTTGGATCACAAGAATCCAACGGCCCAGATCGGTTGTTTCAAACCAAACGAAGTCGTTTGGGTAGTGGCCGGGTTGGAAGTGGGTTATTGGACTGGGTTGAGGTGGGTTTCGATTTTGGGCTTTACATTTTAATTTAGCTGGCCCAAATCCGAGTATTATTAATTTTCAACTCTTTTCTTTTCCTTCTTTTAATTAAGAGATTTAACAACAAATCTAAAAATAAGTTGTAAAACAAAATTTAAACTATAAAACATTACTTGACCAGTTGACCCTAAAAAAACAAATAACGCACGAGTAAAAATAAAATCACACAACGGCGTATTAAAATGACAAAACAGAATAAATGTATATTTTTGTGATATTTCATTTTTCATAAAACAAACTTAATTACTCTTAATTGCAAAACTTGAATTTTATAAAAAGATGCAATATATATATTTTTTTATTTTATTTATTCAAACAAATAGACATGCACACACAAAAATGCAAATAATAAGAGAAAATTAACACGAAATCACAAAAATCAACGCACAACACAAAACTATTTTATTATTATTATTATATTTTTTTTTATTTTGGGAGTAATTCTTATGTAAGGCAAAAATCACGTGCTCACAGCTGCCCCTCTTTGCGCGGAAACCACGAAGAGTTTTCGTGCAAAGATAAATGAGCAAATACGAGCGATTTTTGCCCGTTTGAATACTCCGTGGGAAGCATTTTGAAAGAGTTTTGACCGAGCCTTTGCTTCGGAGGCCTCCTACATATCCTGGGCTAAACAGGAATCAGGTCAATGTAGTTCGGGAAGTTTTGGTAGCTGGGACTACCGTGGACTGACACCTTGCTGTTACTGTTGCTATCGTTGCTGCTGTTGCTGCTTACTGCTCATTGACCTCCTTATTACACCAAAAGAAATTAAAGCTGAACTAGCTATGCTATCAAACTACGAGTTACAAGATTCCTATCTATGATTTTCTTGAAAACTTGATCTTGAATCTTAGCTGATTTGTTGTAGACCTCGATCTGAATCTTGATGCTCCGCAAGCTGTACGTGCTTGTTTATTTCGGTAACATTGAGTGAAACGGAGTCGGCGGAGCTCGTTACTTCAATCATCTTCTGAGCAATCGTGCCTTTGTTTACTCCAACATTTGAACTCTTTTCTTTTGGTTCTTTTCTTCTTTTCTTCACTCTGGATTGATGTTCCATTTGTAGGCTATCTCGATCCTTGCGTCCCGAGGTCAAACCTATTTAGACAACAAAACAAACAAACGAACGAAATTTTTCTGCCCCAGTTTTGCTAGGAAAATTTCGTGAGTTAGTTGTGACACATAAAGTGATTAAAAGACTCTTTGGTATTGGGTAAGAAAGTCATGGTTTCACAAAGGTTCAAACGGCTTTCTGGCCGGGATTTTGTAGAAGAGTTTCACGGCTTTCTGGCCGGAATTCAAACAATATCTAACGATTTTGGCCGTCAGATCCTCGGTTTTTTGGCCGGGGTAAAAGTAAATGGCTCCGCAGTTTTCTGACTGGGAGATCCTCGGTTTTCTGACCGGGATGAAAGTTTCACGGCTTTCTGGCCGGAATTCAAACAATATCTAACGGTTTTTTGGCCGTCAGATCCTCGGTTTTTTGGCCGGGGTAAAAGTAAATGGCTCCGCAGTTTTCTGACTGGGAGATCCTCGGTTTTCTGACCGGGATAAAAGTTTCACGGCTTTCTGGCCGGAATTCAAACAATATCTAACGGTTTTTGGCCGTCGGATCCTCGGTTTTTTGGCCGGGGTAAAAGTAAATGGCTCCGCAGTTTTCTGACTGGGAGATCCTCGGTTTTCTGACCGGGGATAAAAGTTTCACTGCTTTCTGGCCGGAATTCAAACAATGGCTAACGCTTTTTTGGCCGTCAGACCCTCGGTTTTTTGGCCGGGGTTAAAATAAATGGCTCGCAGTTTTCTGACCGGGAGATCCTCGGTTTTCTAACCGGGGATGAAAGTTTCAACGGCTTTCTGGACGGAATTCAAACAATGTCTAACGGTTTTTTGGCCGTCAGACCCTCGGTTTTTTGGCCGGGGTAAAAGTAAATGGCTCCGCAGTTTTCTGACTGGGAGATCCTCGGTTTTCTGACCGGGATAAAAGTTTCACGGCTTTCTGGTCGGAATTCAAACAATATCTAACGGTTTTTGGCCGTCGGATCCTCGGTTTATCGGCCGGGGTAAAAGTAAATGGCTCCACAGTTTTCTGACTAGGAGATCCTCGGTTTTCTGACCGGGGATAAAATTTTGGCGGCTTTCTGGCCGGAAAGACCCTCGGTTTCGGTTTTTGGCCGTCAGATCCTCGGTTTTTTGGCCGGGGTAAAAGTAAATGGCTCCACAGTTTTCTGACTGGGAGATCCTCGGTTTTCTGGCCGGGATAAAAGTTTCAACGGCTTTCTGGCCGGAATTCAAACAATATCTAACGGTTTTTGGCCGTCGGATCCTCGGTTTTTTGGCCGGGGTAAAAGTAAATGGCTCCGCAGTTTTCTGACTGGGAGATCCTCGGTTTTCTGACCGGGGTCCAAACAGATATTGGACTGATATGATTTGATTCTCTTTTTCGGAGTTTTCATTTTCTTTTCTTTCATTCTTTTTTTTTTCTGGCCTTCTTTTAGGCGTTCTTTTTAAACATCAACAAATGCATAGGATAAATCTCTAAAAGAAACTTACCTTTTTATGTGTTTTCCTTTTTCCAAAGCCATTTCAAAGCTTGCGTATTTCATTTATTTGAGTGGTACCTTCTTCTTGCACAATTAAACAGACCTGCTTTCAACAAAGAACATTTTATCAGTTGAAAAAGTGGTTGGCTTTGCGGCCTTGGTTATCTTCATTGCTTGATTGTTTCCCCATTTTCATTGAGAAGTTTGCTACCAATTGTCTTTGGGGTGACTTCCTTTCAAACCGACCGGGTTCATTCCCAGAATTCCATGGGGATTTTCCGTGTAGGTTCCATCCTTCTGCCTTATTCCGTCTCTTCTAAGACCTTAGCCTTTGATTTCCATTTCCTTTCTAAAACTCTTTTCCTTTGGAAACAATCGATCATTACGATCCAATCGTGGATTGTAACAATACACCACTGAGGCTGTTTTTCTTTTCTTCTTTACCAGGCGGAGTCCTGTAAAACCGGTCCTGTCACCTTCCTTTGTAATATTTTCAGAATTAAAATTAAACCGAAAGGGATTCAAAGAAGAAGAATGAATCAAAGAATGGAAAAACGTATCAAAGATAGAGGAGTCCCTTTCGAGGGAGAAAAGAAGGACTTATATGAGGTATACGCTGACTTTAACCAACATGACATGCTCCTCGGACTAGATGCTTGATCGTCACAAAACTCCCATTTTCTTATGAACCAAAACGGGTCTATATTTCCGAGCTAAGGAGCCGTGCCAGGACCTCCCGTGGTGAAACAAACTTTTCGGTTGATAGCGCCCTTTGCGGGTTTTCGCCAATCGACCTCTCTCATTTCTCTTCTTACCATCGCCAGATAGCACTCTTTGCGAGTTTTTACCAACAAGCTCTCTCATTTTGTATTTCTCTACTTCCATCGTCTTATGGTGCCCGAAGGTTTTCACCAATAAGACTCTCTCATTTTATTTCTTTTCATTCCAGGAACCTCGGATCGCAACAATGATGTTTTCACAACTTCCAATCGATCTTGAAGGACTTGTACTCGGTTCGGGTAACAAGAATTGTAAACAAAATTACAACTTTGGAATCATCTTGACGGATCTTAAACCGAATCAACAATATCATCTGCCCCAGTTTCATTTTTTGGGGAAACTGGGATTTTTGGTTTGGTGTGACTGAACCTCAGGGAGAGGTTGCCTACGTATCCTTTCGGAATCAAGTCAGAACGTAGTTCAGGAAGTTTTGTTTTGTTTTTTTATTTTTTTTTATTTGGTTTGGATTCCAAAGAGGGTAGCCAAAGAAAAGTAACCGGCTCAAAGTGGTTTACAAAAAGGGTTGGTAGTGTTTGGGTAGCGGGAATAAAAGCCTTCAATCATTTCGACTTGTGAGGACCTCATTGAAACAAGTTCAGACATAATACCTTTTCACAGCATCTGCATTCACAGCCGTTTCAGGATCTTTTCCTTCCATGTCTCCCAAGTATAATGCTCCTCTTGGCAGTATCTTCCTGATGATGTATGGTCCTTTCCAATTAGGAGCGAATTTTCCTTTCGCTTCCTCATGATGTGGAAGAATGCGTCTTAAGACCAACTGACCTACTTCGAAATTTCTCGGTCGTACTTTCTTGTTGTAAGCACGAGCCATTCTTTGTTGGTACAGCTGTCCATGACAGACCGCAGCCATTCGCTTTTCATCGATCAAAGTTAATTGTTCCAAACGAGTCTTAACCCACTCGCTATCTTCAATCTCTGCTTCAACAATTGTACGAAGCGAAGGAATTTCTACCTCTGCCGGTATCACAGCCTCGGTTCCATAGACTAGCAGGTATGGAGTTGCTCCTACCGATGTGCGTACTGTAGTACGGTATCCCAGTAAGGCGAACGGTAATTGTTCATGCCATTGTCTAGAGCTTTGGATCGTCTTTCTCAAAATCTTCTTAATGTTTTTGTTCGCCGCTTCCACGGCACCATTGGCTTTGGGCCGATAAGGGGTGGAGTTCCTATGCGTTATTTTGAATTGCTCGCATATTTCTTCCATCAAACGATTCTTCAAATTCGCAGCATTGTCTGTGATGATAGTTGCAGGTATACCAAAATGACAAATAAGATTTGAGTGTACAAAATCCACCACCGCTTTCTTGGTGACTGATTTGAGAGTGATGGCTTCAACCCATTTCGTGAAGTAATCGATAGCCACTAGTATGAATCGGTGTCCATTCGAGGCTTTCAGCTCAATCGGGCCGATGACATCCATTCCCCAAGCGACAAATGGCCACGGCGCTGACATAGGATGCAGCTCAGTTGGAGGTGCATGAATCAGATCTCCATGTACCTGGCATTGATGGCATTTTCGGACAAAACCGAAACAATCTTTCTCCATGGTCATCCAATAATAACCTGCTCGAAGGATTTTCTTGGCTAAGACATAACCATTCATATGAGGCCCGCATACTCCTGCATGTACTTCGTGCATGATTCTTCCTGCTTCTTCGGCATCAACACACCTTAAAAGGTTAAGATCTGGGGTTCTTTTGTACATGACCTCGCCGCTCAAAAAGAAACCACCTGCATGTCTCCTAATGGTCCTCTTTTGATCTCCAGTAGCATGTTCTGGGTATTCTTGCGTTTTCAGAAATCTCCCGATATCGTAATACCATGGCTTGACGCTCGGTCCTTCTTCGATTGCATTGCAATAACCGTGGCTTTCCCTGATTTGAATTTCCAAGGGATTGACATGGGCGTTGCCCGGATAAGGTAGCATTGAAGCTAAAGTGGCAAGTGCGTCAGCTAGTTCATTGTGACATCGTGGGATATACCGAAACTCTATTGATGCAAATCGCTTGCCAAGAATATTCACGTGCTGTCGGTAAGAGAGGAGTTTAACGTCCCGAGTTTCCCATTCACCTTGAGATTGTTTGATAATTAGATCTGAATCTCCCATGATCAACAAATCTTCGACGCCCTGATCAATTGCCATGTTCATGCCCATGATACAAGCTTCATACTCAGCCGTATTGTTCGTGCAGAAGAAACGGAGCCTAGCCGTGGCCGGATAATGCTGACCAGCAGGAGAGATCAAGATTGCCCCAATCCCTACACCTTTAGCGTTTACCGCCCCATCGAAAAAGATTTTCCAAGCATGACTGTCTTCCGAAACAACTTCTGTCGTATTTACCTCTTCATCAGGAAAATAGGTATTCAATGGTTGATACTCTTCGTCAATCGGGTTCTCGGCCAAATGGTCTGCCAATGCTTGGGCCTTCATTGCCGTGCGAGTGACATAGACTATGTCAAACTCGGTGAGCAGGATTTGCCACTTTGCCAATCTTCCGGTGGGCATCGGTTTCTGGAATATATACTTCAAAGGATCCAACCGAGTAATGAGGTGAGTCGTATGGGCTTGGAGGTAGTGTCTCAATTTCTGAGCGACCCAAGTTAAAGCACAACACGTTCTTTCCAGCAAAGTGTACTTGACCTCATAACTAGTGAATTTCTTGCTCGGGTAGTAAATCGCATGCTCTTTCTTCTCTGCTGCATCACGTTGTCCGAGAACACAACCAAAAGAGTTTTCTAAGACTGTTAAATACAAGAAAAGAGGTCTCCCTGGCTCTGGCGGGACTAAGACCGGAGGGTTTGACAAATATTCTTTGATCTTGTCAAAAGCTTCTTGGCATTCAGTTGTCCATTTGATTGCAGCGTCTTTCTTCAACAACTTTGTGAGCACGTGATTTTTGCCCTATATGAGAATTACTCCCAAAAATTCAAAATAAAAGAGTTTTGTGTTGTTTGCAATTGTTGTGAATTTAGTGTCATTTTTAAAAAAATAATGACAATATATATATATATATATATATATATATATATATATATATATATATATATATATATATATATCGCATTTGCATTTAGGATTTAATTCTACAATTAGGAGTAATTAATTTTATCTTACAAAAATGAAAATCACAAAAATAGGCATCTTTTGCATTTTAGCCTTTAATGTCCAAATTGTGTGATTGTATTTTAATTACCATTTAAAATTAGGTGACAATTATTATTATGAGATTAGTATTTCAAGATAATTTTAGTTTTTATAAATTAATCTTAGTATTTTGGGCTTTATTAATTAGGAAGTTGAATAATGGAGAAGAACAAAATGGAAAAAATTTGGATTGGGCCATCTTGCAAATTAAGTTACAAGCCCAATCCTAAGAAACCTTACCCAACCCAAAACCCCTTGGCCCAAGAAGAAAATTTCAGATTTTTTTTAGCAAAAAATAATCATAATTACATGACATAAAGTAGTGGGGGGCAAGGAAATCAAGGAAGAAAACAAGGAGAGGAAAACATGGATTAGTGGGTTTTCTTTAAATTAAAAAAATATTTTCTTTTTAATAAAAAATCTGAAAATTTTCGAAATTCTTGCCTATAAATAGAAGAGAAGATTTATGAAAAAAAAGGTGGAAAAAAGAGAGGAAAAATAGGAAGAGAAGTAAAAATAAAAAAAATTCCCTGCTGTAGTATACACTCGATATACATTCTGGACACAGAAGTATACATGGCAAAAATTTCAATTTTTGAGAGTTTCTTTTGAGAGTTTCTTTTGAGAATTGAAAAGAGTTCAAAGCTAGAAAGCCAAAACAAAGAGAAAAGCTGGAAAATATTTTTCTTTTCTATTTTTTACTGGTTTGTTTTTGTTTTTCTCTGTATTGCTGGGATTTTCGGGATTGAGGTGTTGAAGCTACTGCTGGTTGTTACTGTTGTTGTTGCTGTATTTTCACCGCCTTGTTGATTTGCCATTTTCCCATTCCTTTCAAAACCAGGTACACCATTCTTATCATTAAAGCTGTAATGCCAAGTTGCTGAATAAAAATGGATGCTCTAGATTTTGACTGTGTTGTTGAGTAGTATAGTTTCATTTTTTGTTTTTCAGTTTGTAGTATATATGTATAACTGAAAAACAGAAACAAGGAATGATGTAATAGCTAGAATGAGTAGTATAATAGTAGTATAGTAATAGTAATAACACATCACTTAGTATTAATTAGGTAAAAACATTAAAACATAAGTTAACTAATAATGGTTTCAGAACTGGTAATCACTCACCAACAGTAGATTCGTAAATCATAATCATGTATTAGTAGACATTCAAATGTAGATGAGTTTTAAAATTGGAAACATTAGATCAAATAGTGAACCATTCGCGATAATGTTAAGTACATTGTGGTGAACTGAAGTCTTGGTAAAATCAGTAGTATAACGCGTTAAGGCCTTTGAATCGTTTAAATTGTAAGTGTTTGGGCTAATGCAACTGGGTACTTAGAATGCTTAAAACCGTTCGATGTAGTTAATTCAACTTCAAGGGTTTAAGTCCAAATCTGATTGAGTTTTCTTTTAAAAGATAGATAATTAGATATTGAAGCAACTGGATTAGGATGAACTGGTGATGAAGGGAGATAATGAAATTGGTAGTATAATAAATATCTGGATTAATAATTTAGCTTCTCTTTATACTATAAATAAATCAGTTGAAACGCTTTATGTTAACTTAATCTCCTGGGTAAGCGGTTGCGTTCCAGAATGCTTCATTAGTTAGTAATTAGATGTTAGCATAAATCTTTAGATACGAGTATATAGTCACAATAATTGGTTGTGCCTTCACTGCTTATTGTTTTTGTGTACAAATTTCCTTTTCAATAATAAAAGTGGCTTGATTCTTTGTTTCAAATGTTGAGCACCTGTTCCGTTACAAATTTTATGTCATACTCTTGCTATTACATTCTGGTTTGGGCCCTATGTACAGCGTGGGCCTAAACTCTCATTTGAACTTGTCTAGTTCGCCAAATAATATCCATATGATCGTTTGGGCTACAAGACCTGGACGGGACCATCCTGGATTGTGTAAATGACCGAAGATGAAGACCAGGCCCAATAACAAAATGCGATGGGCCTGGAATGTTTAATGTTACAAAAACGAGTAAGGGAAAAATAATGTAGCAAAAAATGTAGTTGAACAAAAATAGGACCGGACTTTAAAAATTAAATTGGGATGAGCCTCGCCCGAATAATACCGGGGCCCCCATTTAGTAATAAGATAACATTTTAGAAACGGAGAGGTTAATAGCGAATTCCATAGCCTCTCCCAAAGTTAAAAGCCGATATAGACTGTTTTAGGGCACGATTTTAATATACCTTCCATTGAACGAGTGTGCACTTGGTGCGACTCAAATCCAAATCTCGGTAAAGCTGAAATACACCAAAAGTCATAGGCGCACTGGTTGCGGTATGACTCGAAGCGTGTTTTCGCAATACCGCAAATTCCTGAAAATAATATTTTAACGTAAAAACACATTATGTTGTTAAAACCTATAATGGAGTCAAACAAAGTCAAGAGCGACAGTGGAGCGACCGTGCTAAAACCACGGAATCCGGGAGTGCCTAACACCTTCTCCCGGGTTAACAGAGTTCCTTATCCGGACCTCTGCTTCGCAGACATTTTTAAGAGTCAAATTCCTCGGATTCGGGATTAACCGGTGACTTGGGACACCATTATCTTTCCCAAGTGGCGACTCTGATTAAATCTCAATAATATCCCGAACCGATTGTCCTTTAATTGGAAAAACTCCTTCCCTTACGTTATTTTATCCATTTCGGATATTTGAGCGTCGGGGTATACCCTACGAGCGTATTTATATTTATGCTTATGTGGGGTAGTAATAAGGGAGGTGTGACAAACTTGAATATGGGTTCACATGTGGAAGTCAACTGAGCGATGAACCTACTAATGTAGTTCAGTCGGCCTAGAAGACTCATTACATCTTTCTTTGTTCTCGGGGGAGGTAAATCCCGGATGGATTTTATCTTTGTGGGATCTAATTCAATACCTCTTCTACTGACTATGAAGCCCAAAAGTTTACCTGACGGGACTCCAAAAGCGCATTTGGCCGGATTCAGTTTCAAATCGTACTTCCGCAACCTCTCAAAGAATTTCCTCAAGTCTCGCACGTGATCGCCTTGAGTTTTGGATTTGATGATCACATCGTCTACGTACACCTCTATTTCCCGATGCATCATGTCGTGGAAAATGGCAGTCATAGCTCTCATGTACGTTGCTCCCGCGTTTTTCAAGCCGAATGGCATGACTCTGTAACAGTAAGTCCCCCAAGGCGTGGTAAAAGCAGTCTTCTCGGCGTCCTCTTCATCCATCAACACTTGATGATATCCCGCATAACAATCCACAAATGACTGTATCTCATGTTTGGCACAGTTATCAACAAGGATGTGGATGTTCGATAAAGGAAAGTTATCTTTAGGACTCGCTTTATTCAAATCTCGGTAGTCAACACATACTCGAGTTTTTCCGTCCTTCTTTGGCACGGGAACAACATTAGCCAACCACGTGGTGTATTGTACCACTCGAATTACCCCCGTTTTCAACTGCTTAGTGATTTCTTCTTTGATTTTATCACTGATGTCAGTCTTGAACTTTCTTTGCTTCTGTTGCACTGGGCGACAGTCATGGTAGATTGGTAATTTGTGCACCACTAGATCAGCTCCTAATCCTGGCATATCATCGTAAGACCAAGCAAACACGTCTTTAAATTCAAACAAAAGTTGGATTATTGCATCTCGTGTTTTCTCATCTGTGTGGATGCTTATCTTGGTCTCTCGGACCTCTTCATCAGTTCCCAAATTAACCGGTTCGGTGTCATTCAAGTTTGGCTTAGGTTTATTCTCGAAATGTTCCAATTCTCGATTTATTTCCCTAAAAGCCTCATCTTCATCGTATTCCGGTTCTTGGTTCATTATTTCCAGATTAGGTGGCGTGTTCGGATTTGAGCATGAGTTCCGCAAGCATGTCATGTTATTTAAAGCCGCATTATTAGGACTGAAAAGGAAGAATAGATAACAAAATTAGAAAGAGTGCAAAAGTAAGGAAATATTTATTTTATTTTCTTGGAATTTTTTGAAAACAAACAAATTACATTGGGGAAACCAAAAATACAAGAA
Source organism: Nicotiana noctiflora (assembly GCA_032618575.1). Lineage (NCBI taxonomy): Eukaryota > Viridiplantae > Streptophyta > Magnoliopsida > Solanales > Solanaceae > Nicotiana > Nicotiana noctiflora. The sequence continues at coordinate 115,556 of JASVEL010002743.1, forward strand.
AACAAAGAAAAACATCCAAGCTACATCCTGAAGTAACTTGTGATGAAGGAAAAATGACAGGACAAATCTACCAGAACTCCCGCCTGATTGGGAAGGGTGTGGCTTTCCAATTTTGCAATTTAGCTTCAAGGCCCACATACAGCACCTCGGCGGTGCTTGTTCCTTCTCCCGATTGGACCATATTAACATCATAGAGCATTTGCCTCATGGCCCCACATATGTCTTCAATTTCCTCCGCTGTAAAGACCTCGTCTTCTTCTTCTTCACCGTACCTTGGTCGGACAAAAGTTTGGTACAGATGCGGCAACGGTTGCGGCAGAACCCATCCTTTCTCCTTTCTCTTTTTGGCCCATCTTTCATCTTCAGGGGTTGGGCGAAAGCCCACTCCGAAAAACTTTTCAGCTACAGGTAAAGTTATCAGCTTCGGCACTCCTTGTAGGGACTTTCCCAAACCTTTTCCCGGCTGGAAGCCATGTTTAATCATTTCTTTTGCCACCATGATGGAGGCATTAGACAAAAAAGGTTGGGGGAGAGGGTTCCCTTCTTCGTGTTGATCCGCCAACACAATCTCGAAAGCTTGATAGACAATGTTTTCGCTTCCCGCTTCCGCTTCCAAGCAAGGGATGGATGGATCTCGATAAATTGATTGCTCATCTTCCCCGTGGACCACGATCTCTTGTCCCTTGTGCTCAAATTTCAACATCCGATGGAGGGTAGAGGGCACAGCTCCGGCCGCATGAATCCATGGTCTCCCTAGAAGAAAATTGTAAGAAGTGTCCATATCCAAGACTTGGAATGTCACTTCGAAGTCCACCGGGCCGATGGTCATAATCACATCAATCTCTCCGACAGTATCTCTTTTCACACCGTCAAAAGCTCGCACACATATATTGTTAGGCCGAATCCTTTCAGCTCCGATTCCTATGCGGCCTAGAGTGGAAAGTGGGCATATGTCTACCCCCGAACCCCCGTCAACCATGACCCTCTTCATATAGTAGCCTTCGCTTTTGACAGTCAAATGTAAAGCTTTGTTGTGGGCGGCACCCTCCAAAGGCAAATCAGCTTTACTGAAGGAAATCTGATTGATCGCGAAAAATCTTTCTGTCATTCTTTCAAGTTGTTCGGATGAAGTCTCAATAGGCACGTATACCTCATTCAAAGCTTTTAGCAAGACCTTTTGATGTTCAGTAGACTTCATTAGAAGGGACAACATTGACACCTGCTCTGGGCATTTACGCAGTTGGTCTATCACCTCATAATCAGGCATTTGCATCTTTTGAAAAAAGACCTCTACCTCTTCAGCACTTAAAGGTTTCTTTGACGGGAAACGCCTTTGTGTGGCGTTATTTACCTCCTGTGTGTTTAAGTACTTCTTTCCTAGGACACTCTCAGATGAATTTCCCACAATCTCTTTCCCTTTGCGCGTAACAAGTGTTCGTTGGTAGCTCCAGGGTACTGCGGATGGATCTGTCATTGGTTTTTGTTGCATGCGTGCAATAACCACAGGTTCATCTGGTTTTCGGGCCACATAAGTTCCCTTTGGTACATACATTGATGTTTCTCTCTTTAAATGGAACTTCTTGGGGGCACCTATGGACAATGGTTTTTCCACTCTACCTCGTGGGAGGTAAAGGACTCCGCCCTTCCGAGACGATGCTTTCAATTCAATCGTCTTTTCGGATTTGGTTTCAAGAGCTTCAACCTTTTTCCTCATTTTCTCTTGTTTCGGGGTAGCCTCGGGACGCTTCTCTATGTTGGCGATGGCGATTATCGCTTTCAAAGCTGGGTCAAATTCTTTGTCGTCACAAATCATCCCAATCACCGGTCCGTTGTTGTGGGCTGGTAATGGGTTGTTTGTCACATTTGGGATGTCTTCATCCGCGAAGACGATCCTCCCTTGATTGATCAATTCTTGCACTGCCTTCTTTAACGTCCAACAATTGTCAGTACTGTGTCCTTCAACACCCTGAATGATATGCACAGTATATCCCCCTCTGGTAGGCAGGAGAGTCTGGATTCTGCCTGTTCTGCGGAACAGGCTGCAATAGGTTTTCTTGCCTGAGTTTTGGGAAAAGAGTGGAATACGGCTCCCCAATCGGTGTAAAGTTCGTTTTGGGTTGCTCACGGTGGCGAGCGTTATTTGGCCGTGGATTATACTGGTTTGGGTAAGGAGGTTGGTTTCTCTGGAATGGAGGTGGATTCCTGTTGGCTGGTGGCTGTGGCCGTGCCTGAGGTTGAATGTTCATGACTGCATAGGGCGGAGGCGGAGGAGCATAAGCCATGCCGTGATGTGGATAGTAATGTTGGGGGACCCTATCGGAGAATACCTGCCTTGAGGTTCGATATCTCCTGTCTTCTACCGCTGCCATAGCAGATTCTTCTTTCTTCTTGCTTCGGGGCATCCCTCCAGACCCGCCTTGAATGGCTTGGGAAGTTGCCCGAATGGCCGCTTGGCTCAAAATTCGCCCTGTTTTCAAGCCATTTTCTACCATTTCTCCGATCTTGATAGCTTCGGCGAAAGGTTTTCCCATCGCCGACATCATATTTTGGAAGTAATCGGGCTCTTGAGCTTGGAGAAAAGTCGTGACCATTTCAATTTCGTCCATGGGGGGTTTCACCCTGGACGCTTGCTCTCGCCACTTGATGGCATATTCTCTAAAGCTTTCTGAGGGTTTCTTTTTTAAGTTCGATAGAGAATTTCTGTCCGGCGCAATATCGATGTTGTATTGGAATTGTTTTACAAAATCTCTGGCCAGATCATCCCAGATGTGCCATCGAGATATGTCTTGATCCATATACCATTCGGATGCTATTCCGACCAAACTTTCTCCGAAGTACGCCATCAACAATTCTTCCCTGCCGCCGGCACCCCTCAATTGATTGCAGTATTTCTTCAAATGAGCAATGGGGTCGCCATGTCCATCGTACTTTTCGAACTTTGGTGTCTTAAAACCTGATGGCAAATGGACGTGCGGGAACATGCACAGATCGGCGTAAGATACACTCTTCTGTCCACTCGGACCTTGCATGTTCTTAAAGCTTTGTTCCAAACTCCTCATTCTTTTTGCCATCTCCTCCTGCTCGGGGGTCTTTGGATTTTGGCTCGGTAGGAACTCATATCGAGGTGGTTGAGAATATGTATTGGCTGCAACCTGGGTATGGTCCCGTGTGAGTGGTGGTGCCGGGAATGTAAAGGATGAGGAGTCGAAGAAAGGAGCATGTGCGGTGGGGTGCGTTGTGATTGGAACTGGCAACTCAACCGACGTTCTTGCGGATGTATCATGTGGTGTCACCCGAGGATGGGATGTGGAGGGTGATTCAGAGAGGTTTGTAGCATTGGAATACCCGAACAGAGTAGGCGGGTAATTGATGGGGGTATTTGAAATACCGCTTGACCTGAGAAGAATTTCAGGGAACCCGGGGACCAAACTCGGGGGCTCTTTCCCGTTGTTCCAATCGTCCAACATCTCGAGCATGCGGCAACGCAACATTCTATTCTCTTCCAAAGCTGCCGACTCAGTAGCCGGGATGGTTGCCAATGAGCTTTCCTTTGAAACGGGGATGGTTGCTAAAGGCATTTCTGAAGACATGTCGGCACCCTTTTTTGATCTAGTGAAATAGGAATGAGTACTCTCAGGCTGCCGAACTTTTCCTTTGGACCTTGTGAAGTACGAATGTGTTGCCAGATTACCGCAAAGTCAACCACTTTTTACTAAAACCTGGATTTTGGCAAACAAACGGTTAGTCTGAAATAACATAACAGATAAGTAATCCTACGTTGGGTGTGATGCACTTATACAGGTGACAATGTTGCTATATGTATTCGTTTGCGATGCGTCATTCCGGTTTGTATCGATCTTCTTTTTTTCTTAACTTCTTTCCCCCCCGCCTTTTTTTCATTTTTATTTTTATTTATTTATTTTTTAGTGATGGTCGAATCTTATGTGGATTGCCTACGTATCATGTCCCCGTATGAATCAGACCGGGCGTAGTTCGGAAACAATAGACATAAGATGAAGTGTTCATGAATTTTATTTCAACAAACTTAAAACTTGAAACACTTGCAAAATACAGCAACGGAGAAAAACTTGTAAAAGGACAAACAGACTCTAAAACAAAAGACTCTCCTAAGCATGTTCCAAAGCCTCGAATCTTTGCGCCCGGGGGGCGTTGTCTGGCCTTGCTGCAGTTCTTGGTGTAAGATCTTTCTGTATACTCCCCAATTCCGCCATGACTTGGTGGACACATTCCATGATTGAAGAGAAGAGGGCAGGCCGAGGTGTTTGTTCGCAAGTCAAACACTTCATAGTAATGTAGTGCCCGATCTCATTGATCCTGGTTCTGATTATGTCTTTTTCTCTGAGCAGCTGCCCTATGTGCCCGTTCTTTGCCCCTAATACTTGAGAGTTGCCGGAGACATGGTCCAAGAGCCTATCTATTTGTCTTTCCATCCGTGCCATCAAGTTGTGACAACGGTCTCTATCTGCTTTAGCATCCTGGACTTGCCTGAGAGTTCGCTCTTTAAGAGTGGCATTTGCTTTTCTCAAATCAACGATGATCGCATCATAGTCTTTCTCTACTTGTTGTAGACGGAGTGCTTCTTGGTGGGCCGCTCTCTTCCATTTTGTTCGGACCGCAACCAAAGCCGCTTTTGCCTTCTCCAAGTCTTCTTGGTGTTCAAAGGCTTTTCTTTCCAAATCGTTTATCAGCATCTGATCACTCCGACTCCTCCTTGACCTTTCTGCGGCCAATTGCATATCTTGAATTTGAGTTTGGAGTGCTTCTCTTTCCTGCTCCCAACCGGCCCTTTCCCGATCGAAGTCAGCCTGTTGTATGTCCATGGCTGCTTCCAGGATTCCTTTGTCTTCTTTTAAAGTGTTGATGCAAGATTGGAAATTTTGTGTTGTTTCATGCTCAACCTCCCTAACTCTGGCTTCTATTTCTCTCTCCCAATCGACGGCATACTTCACTGACCTTTCTGACCTTTGCTCCGGTATTGGTTGGTTGTGGAACCATTCAAGATAAGCGAGACTCACTTCTCCCCGTTCCCGATCGGCAACCATTTCGTTGATGTCGGAGAGTCGACTACCGAACCAAACCTTCTGTGCATAAGTCTCCCTCGGGGTCTCTTCTGTCACAAATTCCCATACAAATGATCGCATATCCTCAATTGGGGCCTTTTTCTGTTCTCTTCCCAACTGCCGCATGACACGTAGCGGGGCATATGGTTGGAAACCCCTGAAACCCATTAATATGTAGAATGGGCGGTATGTTGACATATGCATGATTTTGGCGGAAGGGAACCAATAATAATTCCAGGTAAGTTGATCGGCTCTCAAAGAGTTGAGGAGTTCTTGCCAAGTCCTCAAGTCTTCTGGAAGGTTAGAACGGGCGGCTCTGTTTGTATGACAGCGACTATAATTCAGCCAATCTGCTTTGAAGTTTATCACAATTGGGTGATGGTAGAGATGCTCTATAAACCACATTTGTAATAAAATATTGCAACCCTCAAAATAGTCTTGTCCTTCTTGGCACCGAGTTAAGGCCCGAAAGATGTCTCCTAGTATCATCGGAAGAACAGTGTGTTCCTCGTTACTCTGTAGATATGAGACCACCGCAGCTAAACGGATTCTGATGCGTCCACCACGTTCGGGAAAAACCATGGTTCCCAAAAAGCGATCATGAAAGCATAGATTCTTAAATCTCCCCAGGCGTCATAATTTAGCTGGTTAACAAATTCAACGTTTGAGAATTTCTCAAACCCTTCCTTATCACCGAATCTTCGTAGAGATAATCTAGTGGCACCCAACCGTTCTCCAGACAACCGATTGGAACCCACCGGAGACATAGCTTTTTCAAGAAGTTATTCACACTCATCCGCCTAGGAGCTGCAGGTCTCATCTTGTGCAAATCTCTTCCTAGCCCTGTGAGTCCGCCCAATTCTTCCAAAGTGGGTGTCATTTCACAATCCCGGAATTTGAACACATTGCTTGTTGAATCCCAAAAACTCACTAAGGCTCTGATCACATTTTTATCCGGTTTTATCATCATGATGTCCGGAAGAAATTTGAGGTGCTTGTGAACTTGATTTCTTTCCCAAGCTGAAAAACTAGTCCACCATTTACGGAGCCGATCCGGGGTTTTGTCCTGGACCATGAACATAGGTGGCATTTCGTCTCTCACCCTTTTCTGGCCGATTCGTTGCGAGGAAGTCATGCTGATCCTAGAAAAGATAAAAAAAATGGATTTAAGATTTTTTTCAAAATTTTTTTTTATTATATAAAAAAAACGAATCTTGTTAATACGGCCTTTCAGCACTTGAAGAAGATTTGAAGGCTGTATAACAGGATACAAGTGTGATGTCTATATTCCGTTTTGCAAAATTAGTCCTCCGGCGCCCCTTTTGAGGCGTTTGGCTATTTTTGCGAAATTTCCTAACTCTCGACTAAGAACAAAAATCCTAATTCTAATATATATTTTTTTATTATTGTTTTTCTTAAAAAAAAAATCAGTATTAGTTGAGCCCGATATGGGTTGCCTACGTATCTCATGTTTGGTGAGAATCAAACTCGCGTAGTTCGAAAATAAAGCACTAAATCATTTTAAGAAAAGAAAGCGAACTATTTTTAAACAGCATTTCTAAAACAAATTATTTTCAAAGGAACTAAGAAAATTTATTTGGAAATTTATTTTCAAAGAAACTAAACTATTTTTGTAAAATTAAGAAAATTTATTTGGAAATTTTTTTTTTTTGCATTTTTCAGAATTTAAAGAACTAACTATTTTCGTAAAATTAAGAGAATTTATTTGGAAATTTTTTTTTTTTTTTGCATTTTTCAGAAATTATTTTCAAAGAACTAACTATTTTCATAAAATTAAGAAAATTTATTTGAATTTTTTTTTTTTGCATTTTTCGAAATTATTTTCAAAGAACTAACTATTTTCATAAAATTAAGAAAATTTAGTTTGAAATTTTTATTTTATTTTATTTTTTTTATTTTTTGCATTTTTTTTTTTTCAGAATTTATTTTCAAAGAACTAACTATTTTCATAAAATTATTTTAACTATATACCCCGACGTTTTCCACTTCTTCCTCTTTTTAACAAACCGGTCGGCATGTAAGATTGAAACAAATAAATGCACACAAAAAGATGCAACAAGTTGGTCTTTTTGTTTCAGGTACACCTGTCCTAGACAGGCCCAACCCCCGTGTTGAGCCTCCTAAGTCAAATATGCACATGATGCAAATAAACGTTCCTATCGGGGATCCGGCATAAGGTCTTGTTATTCTAAGTCATCATCCTGTTGGAAAAGTGTCTAGACCGGCTTTAACTCGAGCGGACAACTCGAGCCGAAGAGTGTCAGTGCACCGGTAGCATGGCTTTCCGGCTTAATTGACAAAACTCTTCGCCTAAACATGTGTGACTACAAAATCCTTCACCGGGTGCCAAGCACCACAGCTATCTTGAGAAAAACGGGCTATGTCCAGCAAATGCCCGGTATTGTATTTCAAAAGACTCAAAAGAAAAAAAAATGGGTATCGGCACAATATATATACAGTTCACAAAATATCAAAGCGGTAAAACAACATTTAGCATATGAAATATAAACATGTAATAAAATCAGATAATAAATAAGCCAAATAAAATAATTATTCAAAGCTCGAATTCTTAAACCCCGAACCGGTAGTCCTGAGTTTTATTCCCCAGCAGAGTCGCCAGAGCTGTCACACCTCCTTTTGGCGCGCCCTTCCCCGGAGGGTAGAAGCGTAAGGGAGTTTTTTCCAATTTAAGTGACAATGTTCGAAACGGGATTATTCTATTTATTTCAGAGTCGCCACTTGGAATAAATTAAGGTGTCCCAAGTCACCGATTTATTTAAATCCCGAATCGAGGAAAATTACGACTTTTCAAATGAAGTCTGCGAACCAGAAATTCTAAGTAAGGAATTCTGTTGACCCGAGGGAAGGTGTTAGGCACCCCCGAATCCCGTGGTTCTAGCACGGTCGCTTCAATTATTATAAATGGCTAAAATATCCTGATTTTTATACATGCTTATAAATTATATGCTCTGATTGAACTTTAAACCGCTCTATTAATTTGAAATCATACCAAAAGAAAGATTAATTATAGTATAGACTCGGACTTTGACAGATAACATTCTCATAGAGGGGAATCTGATTAAAACACCCATGATATAACAAATATCAACAAATTAATGCCTAAAGATCTTCCAATTAACTAAGGAGTACGTAAATCCCACATTAGCGCATTTCCTAGGAAATAGAATTCTCTTAACTGTAGCCTTTTGTTCATTACCAATGCTGCCTAGAGGTATAGAAATTTAAATGCTGCTTTTCTCTTCCAGATTCAATCACATAGTACCATGCTTGTTTGGCATATACAACATGCAACAGATTAAGTATTCATTCATATGCCAATGATAAACACAGAGACATTCTTCTACGATCAAGGAGAAGTATTTTTCTTTATATAAATCAATTCTTAACTTGGGGCCGGCACAATTTTAAAACAAATGTGGAACTTGTTAATTTTTTATATTCAACCATACCAGCACTTACACATTTTGACAGATACTAAGACAAAAAAAATAATCCAAAACTTGTATATGTTTTAACAATCCATATCCATGACAGTTCGACTTATCGATCTAAAAGTGCAAAATAAATCAAAATAGGAATAATTGTTATGATAACCCAGATAGGCATGGCTTTCAAGAACAAACTGACTTTGTATGTTATTGCATTCCTACTTCACAAACTACACCACATCAGTTTCGAGAGAGTATACCTGGAAACAGAAAATCCAAAGGAAGAAGAAAGGGGTCAATAACAGCGATCCAACAGCAACAGCAAAGGCAATCGACAATAGACAGCAACAAGAACCAGTAAAGAAGAAAATCAACCCCAATTTGGAATCCAGAAAACTAAAACCAGCTTTAATCGAACAGATCCCAACCAATTCAAACTAGACTTGATTTCAAATCCTTGTGAGTTCAGTTAACTAAACTCTATTCTGCCAGTGTGTCTATGTATTCCAGATTTTTCAAAAAAATCTCTTGCTCTCTCTGTGTGTATATGTCTTTATCCAGTGAGTGCTTTTCTCTGTTTCTTTTTAGTAAGTGTTCACTATCAGTGGTCTATCTGTGAGTGTGTGTATCAGAAGAGTATATCACTATTTGTGTGTGTGTTTTTCTCTATCTGTGAATCTATCTATCAGAGAGTATGTCTGTGTTCTCTCTCCTTCTAATCTGCCTATTCCAGTGAGTCTCAGTCCCATTTTATATCCTCCAAATGACAAAACAGAATCCTTATCCCTCTCATCAACTCCCCCTTCCAGCCTGTTTTATTCCCTAACTCATGTACACCCTTTAGCCTTTTTTAGTCATACCCCATGTTCTTTCTCATTTCCAGCTCAAAAAATATTCAAACAATTAAGAATTCAAACTTTTTGACCATTATATTCCCTGACAGCCCACTATTTTAAAGCAACACATTAGTTTAGTAATCTGTAGTACTAATGGCAGCTCACTCAACAAGACCATTCTCCCCATTTTGACATCTTAAAACTAAACCTTAACCTTTGAGAATTACTGTTCTGCTCTTAACCTTATCTGTACTTAAGATCCTTCTGAATTATAGTTGACGCTTGATTGTTAACTATGAAACTTCATAGCTATAACCTCTTATCAACCCTCTTCAAACAAATTCACACGGGAAAACAAAAGAAACCAAAAATGGTATCAATTATGGCATGGAGACAACCTAATGAAGAACAGGGGATTTGAACAAATTAAACTAAACACAATAAGTTCAATTCATCACAGTTTTAACACATAACACTAAAATGGTAAACATACTGGAAAACGACTATGGACTGCCATCATGTATCTTTCAAACAAATCACTTGACGACACTTAATTACTGATTATGTGAATTACACTAGGTAACTAATAATCAATTAATCGAGTTATAATAGTCGGGCTCAAGGATTTCAGTGATTTTCAAGAGGGAATCTTAACATGAACTAAATTATTTCTAACAGATTGAACAAAACTCACGATAACGAATCAAATAATCAATCAAATAGAAACGAACGACCAAATGAAGAGGTCTAGGGATGGATAACAAAAAATGCTAGAAAAGTTTTCACAATTAAACAAAAGAAAACAAAAGAATACATTGACATCCATGTAGAGCAACAGCAAAAGAAAGAGAGAAAAAAAGAAGAAAGAATACCTCCAAAATCAATAGCGGCTCAGGTTCGAAACTCGATTTGAATCGTTGAAGCCAAATGGGCCTTAATCTGAGTGTTCTTGGTAGAGAATACTTAGATTAAGGTCCATTAGACCTCAATATTCGACCAATTCCGAATAAAAAACCCTATTTTCAATTTCTAGGGTTCATGTGGCTAGTTTTGGGGCTTGGCTGGTTATAGTCAAATTCGAACGGAACTAAGGTTGGTAGGGGTATGAGGGAGGTCATGTGAGTGTTCGGGGTAAGTTTGGAGCGATTTGGCATGCTTTTGGTTTTGACTCGAAACTTCGATCGAAGATTCGACGCATTCAAGGATGATTCGAGGTTAGCGGTTGCCAAATTCGTGTAGAGGGGGCTTGGGAGGTTCTATGGTGTTAATTTTGGGAGGTTTGGCCTACCGGAACCGCCGTGAGGCGATTTCCGGCAGGCGGCGGGCGGCGGCTGACGGTGGCGTTACAGGGGGAAACTTTAGGTTAGAGAGAGACGGGTGAAATGAGTTGAAGGAGAGGGTTTGGGGGGTTGTTTGGTATATTGAAATGTATGAAATAATCTGGACCGTTGGATCACAAGAATCCAACGGCCCAGATCGGTTGTTTCAAACCAAACGGAGTCGTTTGGGTAGTGGCCGGGTTGGAAGTGGGTTATTGGACTGGGTTGAGGTGGGTTTCGATTTTGGGCTTTACATTTTAATTTAGTTGGCCCAAATCCGAGTATTATTAATTTTCAACTCTTTTCTTTTCCTTCTTTTAATTAAGAGATTTAACAACAAATCTAAAAATAAGTTGTAAAACAAAATTTAAACTATAAAACATTACTTGACCAGTTGACCCTAAAAAAACAAATAACGCACGAGTAAAAATAAAATCACACAACGGCGTATTAAAATGACAAAACAGAATAAATGTATATTTTTGTGATATTTCATTTTTCATAAAACAAACTTAATTACTCTTAATTGCAAAACTTGAATTTTATAAAAAGATGCAATATATATTTTATTTTATTTTATTTATTCAAACAAATAGACATGCACACACAAAAATGCAAATAATAAGAGAAAATTAACACGAAATCACAAAAATCAACGCACAACACACAACTATTTTATTATTATTATTATATTTTTTTTTTATTTTGGGAGTAATTCTTATGTAAGGCAAAAATCACGTGCTCACAGTAGGTATTTAATTTGCCTTTGCGAATAACATTCTCTTCGAGATCGTCGCCTTCGCACTATCTACTATCTTCGCCTCCGCGTGTTGCTTCGATTATTTAATATGAACATATTTTACCCTATACCATAATAATTTCTACTAATTTTGCCTCAATTAAATTAACTTCATGTGGTAAAAGAGAAGATAAGATTGTTAAAATTAAAGGGAAGGTAGCTAAGGAATACCGTTACTAAGATCTAATAAGAGTGTTTATCACTCGCTCGATTTTATTTTATGTGAATATACTTGATTGATACGTTATTTAAGAAAGAAGATTTTTTTTTTTTTTGGAATTTGGTCTCTTAAATGCATTATTATATCGTGTGGGTGAAAATTATGTCGTCGAAGATATTACGAAATTAAAGTTAAATTAATTTAAATATATAAAGAAACAATTCTTTTTTAAGAAGATGAAAAAAATATAATATGAAATAAAATTAAAAAATACGCAGCATGCAGAGAACTTAGCCCTCTGAAACAAAACAAAAATAAACACAACGTATGCCCCAAGAAATGACCAACCTTTCTTGGAGAAAGTCCGTTGGATTCCAAAAATCGCACTACATGCAAATTTGTAATTAGGGGTGTATAAAGGAAACCGATAAATCGCACCAATTTGATAATCTGAGTAAAATCGAGAAAAAAAATTCCAACTATAGTTTGGTTTGATTTGATTTTGTATGGGGGAAAAAATCAGCCATAATTGGTTTGGTTTGATTTTAACTAAAGAAAGTCAAACCAAAACCAAACCAACCAGACATTACAAATATAAAAATGTTAGATATATTTAATATATAAATATACTTATTGTGATGTAATTTATAAATATTTCTTAAAAAAATTCATAATTTTATCTTTTAAGATTGGACTTAGAACTTTTGAACGTTCCAATAAGTTTTATAGCTATTAACATTAGTAAACTAAATAATGCTAACAAAAGCCTAAATCAATATCAAATCAATACTAATGCTAACAAAAGACATTCAGTTCAATACTATGAACGAGAATATATTGAATATTTATATTTTATTTTGCAATAATTTAGATAAAAATGCATAACATATTTTTATTTTTTCTTTATTAGCGTTTAGTCATGTGATTGACACTCCCTTATTGGTCTACTTATTTTATCATGACTTATTACTTTTAGATTAAGTTTATTTTTATTATACCTTTTTAATTAGCAATATTTATATTACATAATTTTATTGTCTTTATTGTTGAATATTTTAGGATAATGCCATGATACTTCTTATATTTCATATTATTTTCTTGAAAAATACTTTGTATAGTTGTATCTTACTAGGGTAAAAGAAATATTTTGAGCACAATTTATACGTTTTGTTCTGTGGAGATTTTACCGGAAAAAACCCGAAAACCCGAAAAACCCGAGAAAAATCGAAAGTGAAAAACCTGAGTTTATTGGTTTGGTCTTTAAATTTAACAACCCGATACAAATAGTTTGGTTTGATAATTGTAAAATCCAAACCAATCCGACCTATGTACACCCCTACTTGTAATATTCACTTTTTCTTTCAACAAGTATTAGTTTGTAGTAACCTTATAGTTATTGCTAACAACTTCGCTGAATTCAACACCTGCATGCAAACTAGAGCAATGTCTCAGTAATTAATTACTGCCTCCCATGACCAGCCAAATTTATTTTAAAATATTCCTTATTTAGAAAAACAAAAGTTAATATTTTGTAGTAGTCATTTTTTCTTCTTATATACACCCGTAATGCTTTAATTAATAAAGTGTAATTAATTGAGACGATTAAAAATATAAAATATAATTTAGAACAATACTCAGATGATTATGCTATTAAATATCATAAACTATGACCGACAAGTAATAATTTTCATAGCTATTTGGACAATATTTGGTTGAATTGGAAAAAAGTATTTGAAGTTGATTAAGTAGGTAGTCGAGCGTTTTCTTTTTTATAAAATATGTTGGAACTCCAGTACCGAAAGATCCAGCATAGTATACTGGAAATTGGAGCGCACGTGTATGAACTTCCAGCATATTATTTTGAACCAGTATATTGTGCTGGAACTCTAATATATTATGATGGAACTATAGTATATTATGCTGGAACGACAATATATTATGTTGGACCTCTAGTATATTATGCCGGAAGTTCACATGTAAAAAACTCAAACTCCAAATATTTTTTGGATTGAACAGTGTTTCTGTTCAAATTTATCTTTACATGAAAAGTGATAAAAATTTCGATTGCTTTTGAAACTATAGCTATTTTTCAATTACCACTTGTAAATCTGACTATTTTTGTCTTATAAATTCTTATTCTCAGATTTTTATTAGTACCTGCTATTTTTTTTGTTTGTCGATTTTCTTATTATCTTGATATTGTTACTGTCTCTGCTACCGCTTCTTTTTCATTTTTCCTTGAGTCGAGGGCCTACCAAAAACTTCTCTACCTTCCTTATTTGATTAAGGTTTGCAAAGACACTACCCTCCCCCGATTCCACATGTAAAATTACAATGAATTTGTTATTTTATTTGAGATTAATTATTAACGAGGGGTATATGAAAATTAAACTCGTGTTTGAACATGAATTTCACTCGAGAAAAATGAATCTAAATTCTGCTAGTGAAAACTATTATTTCACTTGAAATATTCTTTAAATAATTTATCTATATTTCACAATTTATTTATATACAGTATTTACATCTAATGGTGATCAATCCAATATGTTTACTGAAATATTATTATGGCCAACTTATTAGTAGTCTTCAAGGGTATTCGTCAGTCGGTAGAGTATGGTATTTAGTCATTTTTAGTTAAATATTATTGGTATTCAGTTTCATAAAATATTATGCCAATACCATACTTAATTATATTCAGTATAGTTCGGCTTCTCTCCTTTCGATTACGATTTGTCCCGTCCGGTAGTTTCGATTTATTCGACTTAGGAGTAGAACCATAGACTATAATATTCTTTATTAAAGTACTCAATAAAAATATTCTAAGTCCACTTGGGTGTTTAGAAAATCTTTGTCCAAAACTATCACAAATCAACTAAGAGAAAAAAGGTATATAAAAGAATGAATTTGATTATTGGAAATATCATGTTACTTGCTTCGAGTTAATTGTTGAAATTAGAGAATCCAACAAGGACTAATCCAACATATGCAACAAAAATACAAAAGTAACGGAGTAAAAAATACCCTAAAATTGTTAAAACATTACATTGAATTGCTTAGCAACCTAAAGAATAAGAATGAAAATCTGCTTTCTACCTTGTTCCTCCATTTTCCTAAAGAAGTACATGAGCTTTACTGCCAATCTCAATATGAATGCCAAAGAAAAGTTTTGTGTAACTTAGTATGTTAATGAATAATACTGTAATGTGTAATTCATTATATATTTTGTTACATTATTGATATCTCGGTATTATTTTTTAATATATAGGATTTAGGGTTTAGGGATACTATACGTAATACCAAATTATTTTACGAACTTATAACAAATACCGAAATACAAATTATCATATGCCAGAATATTTAGTTTCGATACAATAATTCGGTATTTACCATATTATATTATTCACAGCCCTTGTGGTTTCTCTACTACCTAAGCAATAAATTGTGACTTCCTTGAAAAAAGTTTTTTTCTCAAAAATGTAATGATTTAGATGCATGCAAGTAGCTAGCGCAATGACAAAAAAATTACCAGCATTTTCTGGATTATTTTCTAGTTCGTATTGTACTAAACAAGAGGACTGGAAACGGAAGAAGTGCTATAAAGTTTTGAAGATTACGAAATCTTTGACATCCTTCATCTTGTTTTTTCTTTTTCAAATTCTAAGTAAAACTAAATAAGAGAACAATTTATCAATGCTGAATGTCATGTTACAACGACGTAGTGCACAAAGAAGGAGAAGAATTGAAGTAGTCAAATAGATGAAGAGGAAGACATGAGATTTTGAGTGACAACAAATACTATTTACATTATTCACTGTATTATTTTCACCTCCTTACAGACTAGGCAAACCAAATTCACTATCTAATAAAAAATTTACAATTTATAGAATATAGTGCATTTGTGAAATGCATGTAGCTACCTAGGGCAAATCAAGTGGATGTAATAGTGGGGAGGTGTTAATCCTCTATACAACTAGCTTATTTTGAAGCTTCAACGTTATTCCAGTTTGCAGTCCTAATGGAGATGAAAGTAGAAGCTTTTTCATCAATTCTAGGCTCAGCTACCCATTGACCTCTATCTTCATCACTTGGCCACACTTTGTAAGCCTTCACGCAATCATCCTTGTAGTAGTCATGATCTCCCCTTCGTGCTCTTGAGCTCTTCGATTTGAACAAACTAAAGAAAGAGAATGATGAGCTCTTCTTGCCTGCCATGACCTTGATGTAGGAAAAAAGAAGTGTAAGAAGTATACTTGTTATTTTCTTTGGATTCAAGAAGAAGAAGCAGTGAGCTAATAGCTTGTTGGTTTCAAATGGAGTGAAGCTCTACTGAATTTATAGTGGTAGAGGGAGAGTGATACGAGAGTGGAGAATCTTAAGGAAGGTAAAGCTTTAGATTATGATTGATGGTGGTGATTAAATGAAAGTGAAATTACAGAGAGTCCTGTTAAATACATGGGCAAAGAACAAGTTATGTGAACCATTGCTTCCAAAAGCTGACCAACGTAACGTCCTTAATGGAATTGTTTTTTTCGTAAGGTACCAAAAAGCACAACTTTTGGTGGGTCCTTCGTCTGAATTTTCTCTTCCAACCTATCATTTGATCACCCTCTTTTACAAATTCTCCCTGCCAGCTTTGAAGAAGTTTAAATTATTTTGAGTTTAGCATCATGTTTTATTATGAGACTTTCCTTTGATTTATTTGATATTTCTGGACTTGGAAATATTGGTGGTTTGGACCCCATTACATGCAATTTCGAAGTTTAAGAAATTTTAAAAGCAATCTTGGTCCTTGACCTTAGTATTTGCACTTTGATTCATGATTTGAAACCTTTGGATAGGTATGTATAATACCATGGATTTGTGAAACAATTGGGATAGGACCCAAGGGGCTCGGAAGAGTTTCGAAACATTTGAAACACATTTGGAGAAAATTTTGACAGCGAAAGCAGGATGCAGAGTGGCCAGTAGTGCAGTGCGGTCCGCACTGCTGATCACTGAGCTGCAGGTTTCCAATTCTTCTTGATAAGTGCACCTGCAATTGCATCCACAAAGAAGGAAGTGCATCCGCAGTAGCCTAGTGTGCTCCACACTGCTATGATTATCAGAATAGTATAATTAAATATCAAATTTTGTGATTTTATTTAATTATTAACCATTTTGAAGACATGGGTGTAACGACCCGACTGGTCTTTGAGCGTTGTAGGCACGTTCTCCCATTTACTATTTATTCTATGCTCAATTATTGATATGTGAGTTGATTTGGTTTCGGTGATGTTTGGGAATGAATTGGAATATTTAGTCCTAAGGTCGGAAGCTTAAGTTGAAAGATTTGATCGGATATTGACTTATGTGTAAACGACTCCGGAATGGAGTTTCGGTTGTTCTAATAGCTTTGTATTCCAATTTTGTTCTAAATCGATGCATGATTCGTGGTTTTAGTATTTCTTGATATGATTTGAGGCATCAACTAAGTTTGTCGTATTTTATGACTTGTTGGTATATTTGGTTGAGGTCCTGGGAGCATCGGATGGTTAACAGATTGAATTTGGAACTTAAGGCATGGTTGGGCAGACTTGGACTGGTGTGATCGCACATGAGAAGGTCATGGTCACAGGTGCGAGGACGCAAATGCGTGGATGGCACCATACTATTAGATAAACAGTGTAGAACGAAGTGGCCAGTGAACGCATGTGCGATGGTTTTGTCCGCACTTGCGAGGTCGCAAATGTGGAGAAAGGGTCGCATGTGAGAGGTCTGGGAGTGAGCCTGGTAAGAGCAGGTGTGGAGCATGTTCCGCAGATGTGTACTCACATTTGCACATGTTTGATCGTAGATGCAAAATTGGGCTGGAACAGGTGGATCATAGAAGATATAGACATCTCCACAAAAGTCGAACCGCGGGTGCAATTAAATGATCCATTGAAGCGATAACCTCTAGGCAGTATATATAAACATAAGGATCTGAGGTTTTATCATTTTTGGCTTTTTAAACTCGGACTAAGGCAATTTTTGAGAGGGAGTTTGAGGAGTTTCTTGGCGTACGTCACTCTTGATCGTTTTTTGTTTTGCAATAATATTGATTACCCATTGAATTTCCCACCTAGTTTATGTTTTTTAAAGTGAAATTTAGGGAGTTTTGGGCCAAGGATTGGCCAGTTAAATTTGGATATTTGGTGTCGGAATTTGTTAAATTTTGTATGGTTGGACTTGTGGTTAAATGGGTGCTCAGAATTTATGAGTTTTTTTGGGTTCCGAGACATGGGCTTGGGGTTGACTTTTTGTCTTTTGATTAAGAACTTAGTATTTTCAAACAGAATTGATTCATTTAGCTTGAGTTGATTGTATCAAATTGTTTATCTTTTGATTCGAGGCATTCGGAGGGAGATTCGCAAGGCAAGAGCTTGTTGGAGTAGATAATTGCACGATTTGAGGTAAGTAACACTTCTAAACTTGATTCTGATGGTATGAACCCCTAAAATTATGCGCTATATTATTGGTGTTAAAGTGATAATGCTAGGTTACGGGCGTGCGGGTGTGCACCGTAGTAATTGTAATTCAATAAATTCCTTGGAATTGTAAAGTTATCTTAACTGAATTTTATTGCTTCCTTCTACGTGTTAAAGCATTTGAGCTGTGATTTATATTAGAAATCATGTTTAGGCTATGTGTTAGTGCTATAGGGACCCACAATTGTCATTCTTTGTTGTTGAGTTATTTGCTTAATTTCAGTTATGTACTCAGTTGCATTCATCACTGCATATCATATCTCAGTCTATATTATCATACATTGTCATATCATGTATCATTGATTTGGGCTGCTTGGCATGAGTGTTCTGAGCCTGGAAGACTGGAAAGATCGATGACTAAGTGAGGCCGAGGGCTTTTTTGTGAGTGATATTAATGGGATCGGGTTACACGTCGCAGTAGGTGTTATTAGCGCTTGGGCGAGATTCGCTCCTCTAGATTCTGCACACCCACAGTGAGCGCAGTTGCTATTGATTCATGATGGGGTCGGACTGCACGTTGTAGCGGGTACCATACAGTGCTAAGTGATTGAGTGTGACGAGTGAGAATTGACAGTCAGGTTGAGTATTCTGAAAGTGTGATACGCGAGGCTTTCATTGTGTTGCATCATATATTATATGCATATTTTTATATCGATATTGAGATTTCATATTCCTCGTATCATTCAAACTTGGCATATTCTATCTGTGTTGAACTTAACTGTTAAACCTGGAAGCATGTCTACATTTTATGTAATGTTAAACTTTGTACTTTTACTGTATTATTTAAGCTCGTCACTACTTTCTGCCCAAGGGTTAGACTTGTTACTTATTGAGTTGGTTGTACTCACACTACACCCTACACTTCATGGGCAGATTCAGGTATTTTCGGGCACACCGGTTGTTAGTCTTAGAGTTTCAATTGTATGGAGATTATTGAGATAGTTGCCTTGGATTCCGCAGACCTTGACCCTCCTCCCATATCACTTAGTTTTACTTATTCTGTTCTACTTTCTAAGAAATATATTAGACTATGTTATTACATATACGATCATGTATTCAGAGACACCTGGATTTTAGGAAATTCTTTATTAATCTATTGTGTTTACATCCAGTTTTATGAGATGTTTACTTACTTAAACCTATTTAAGTATATTTTGAATATAAAAGTATTGGTATGTGTGAGTTGTCGGCTTTCCTAGTATAATTATTAGCGCCATCACGACATGTTGAGTTTTGGGTCATGATATTGGGATCTTAATCTTGAAGCGTTTTGACCTAGAACTTCATCTATATGTATGGGGTACGTAACTATAAATTGGATAAGATTATTTTACGAATCTAACCTAAGATATATCATTTGAACATTCATTTAAGGTGAAATTTGATGATTTTGAAACCTCGATTTAGAATAACCTATAATGTATTTTGATCATCTAAATAGACCGAAATGGAAATCTAATCATATATCTGTACTCATAAGATTATTGATCAACGAGCATAACGAGAGTTGATTTTAGTTAGGGTTTGACCATGTGGGCTTGGAGTGGAGTTTTACGTTGGTTTTGACTTAGGACTAGATTTGAATATATAATTGATTTCTTTAGCCCTTTTCACCTTATTAAGTACTCTTTTGGATTGACCGAACTTATTTGATAGATTTGGAGGGAGGAAAGATAATTCTTGAAGGTTAGAGCTAGCTTTAGACCAAATGTATTTTCATACTTGACTTCAATGAGAGAATTTTTCCAAATCAACTTTATTTAATTTATACTAAATATATGCGACAACATATATTGTAATGATCTAACCAGTCATTTTGAGCAATTACAATCAGTTTGGTGGTTTGAGGTTATTAATAGTTTCATATGGTATATTATGAGTTGAGTCTATCCTCATTTTTTTATTTTTAGGTGATTCAAGATTTATTTGAAAAAATTATTCTCATCATATAAGCTTTAAGTTAGAAGAGTTGACCAAGTTTGACTTTTATGTATTTGATCTAAAATCGGAGTTTTGATGGTTCCGTTAGGTCCACATGATGATTTTGGACTTCGGCATATTAATCTCGTCCAAGTAACACCTCTATTCGAGGTTATGAAACAAACAATGCAAATAGTAATACCCAACAGAGTCGGAGTCAAATTTCACAAGAGGCTATATAAATGGGATAAAGTAGTATATATTTAAACTAAGCACGTAAAGTATGTAAATTGCACTTCACAAATATGGTTGTGTTTTACTTCTAAAATTACGCTAAGGATTACAATTCTAAAGGTATAAAATTAGAGAAAGTTGATTTTGGATGTTTATCAAATAATGTAAATGACCTAGGGATATGACCATTACCTAGGTGTTTGCCTAATGGATTGTAGACTTTAAAGTTTGTTTTGCTGGTCGGGATGAATTATAGCTATCAACACTCAAGTACCCAATCAATACCTCTCAGTTAGAGAGTGATTTTGCCCAATTTGACTTTATCAAGTTCAAATGGGTATTGAACAAAATAGTTGATAAAATACTCAAGTCGGATTTTACTATCCCTAGGTTCAACCTTATTATTGTGACTATCAATCTCTTGATTTTATCCAAAATTCTGGTTAGCCAAGTTTTATTAGACTAGATCTCTCTTTCTCAAGTAAATATAAAAAACAAGAGAATGCTGTTTTTGGCTTTTTTTCAAATATTGCCTCTACGGGTTATAGACTTTGAAGCTTATTTTATTGGCCGAGATGTATTATAGCTATCAATAGTTAAGTACCTACTAAATACCTCTCGCTAAGATAGTGATTTTGTACAATTTGTCTTAGTTAAGTCCAATTGGGTATTGAACAAAAAAGTTGATAAAATGCTCGGGTTTTACTATCTCAAGGTTCAACCCTTTAACTGGGACTATCAATCTTTTGATTTCATCCCAAATTATTGTTATCCAAGTTTTCCTAAACTAAGACTTCTTTCTCAAGTAGAGACCAAGTCGAATAGGCATGAACTAATATTTGCAACAATTAATTCTACAATTAAACATCAAGAATAGGGCTAAATAATAAGCATCCAACCATAAATAAGCAATAAATCAAACACCCATTTAATTTACACACTAGGGTTGGGTCATAATACCTATTTAAACATCTAGCTACTCATAATTGGTAAAGAAGAAAATAGAGAAAAAAAAGATGATAAAACTCACATTGAAAGATTAAAAGACATTAATCCAATGTTAAATCACCAAATTAAGTTAAAGTTGCCTAAACAAGTAAGGAAAAGCGACTACGGGAGTTCTAATATTCAAAACTTGATCTAATTTTGTGAAACTAGTGTATTTATACAAAGCTGAAAATTTTGGAAAACAATTACCCTTTCAGAGGTTTTGAGGCCACACAATCTCATGTGCGGTCCGTAGTTTTCTTCAAACATGATAGGAGCTGGATCTGTGGCCGCATCTTGAATGTTCTACGGTCCGCACAAATCTGAGTGCAGCCGCATGGGGCCCTTTTGGTGACCGTAAAATTCTGAGTCATGTATGGTCCGCACTTCCCTTGATCTTTATATGCATACTCTCTTAACTTCTGCTCTTTGGTAGCTTGTGCGGCCTCACAATAATTATGCGGTCCAAACTTTGCAGTAAGGCTCTAATGGATTTCCCTTTGCATTATGCAGCCACATATGGAATTCTGCAGTCTACTTGGGCCTTTGTGCCAGATTTTTATCCTTGAGTTCAGATCACACTATTTCAAGTTGGATTTCAATTTGTGGTTCATCTTCCAATACTCCCACAACTAAGCATATTTCATCAGTTGTTGAGATTACAATTAAACACTTTTGGACTTAAACGAAAGCAAAATGCACTAATAACTAGTCAAAATTCCCGCTTATCAACTCCCCCAAACTTAAGCTTTTGCGTGTCCTTAAGCAATTAAATTAATTCCCACGTCCACAAGTTCAAAGCTATTCCATATAGTCTATGATGCATCAATCACATATCAATTGAGACCAATAATTACCCACTGCATTAGTGAATCATTAAAAAGACAAAGATTTGAAGTTTTAAGTACAAATAGTTCTAATGTGACACTTGAACAACAAGAGTTGATTTTATTCATTAAGGAAGCTCGCTCTTTCATATAAGTCATTGTGGATTCCAAACTCCTCCTCCTCTATTCACTATTATCATATATCACATAAGAGTGTAGCACACAATTCAAAGATTTGTAAAAAAATTCGTTCATCTCTCTCAAATGAATGTTACAAGTACGGCTCTAAGTACCATGTGATTTCCCGTCATGTAAATTACTACTAATGTAAGTTCACTCGGCTTGAAATCACGTAAGGCTTTTTCATAATGTAATAAAGGCCTTTTGGACTATATGGGATATGTTGGACTCGGTACGAGCATTATGAGTTTCAGTGATGTCATTAGGGATGACAAATTCCCAACAACATTTACGAATTTGATGAACCGAGTGTTCAACACCTATTTGGATTCCTTTGTGATTGTGTTTAATAATGATATCTTTATCTATTCCCGCACTCAAGAGGAACATGAGTAGCACATTCAGATCGTTCTTTAGACTCTAAAAGATAGCCAGTTATATGCTAGGTTGTTAAAATACGAGTTTTAGCCGAGCTCAGTCAATTTCTTGGGCATGTTGTATCATCAAAGGGTATTCAGGTGGATCCAAAGAAGATTAAGGCAGTCAAGAACTGCCATAGACCCACTTCAGCTACAAAGATCCAAAGTTTCTTGGGATTGGCGGGTTACTACCGTCGGTTTGTGGAGAGGTTCTCATGTATATCAACCCCGTTAACAACGTTGACCCAGAAGGGTGACCCATTTAGATGGTCAGACGAGTGTGAGACGAGCTTTTAGAATCTCATGAGTGATTTGTCTACGACACTGGTGTTGGTGTTACCCGTAGGTTCAGGACCTTATACAGTATATTGTGAAGCATCTCACACAGGACATGGTGCGGTTTTGATGCAGCATAGATGGGTGATTGCATATGCTTCACAATAGTTGAAGGTTCACAAGATGAATTATCTAGTTCATTACTTAGAGTTGGAAGCCATTGTTCATGCACTGAAGATTTGGAAGCACTATCTTTATGGAGTGTCGTGTGAGGTGTTCACAAAACATTAGAGTTTGCAGTACTTGTTCAATTAAAAAGAGCTGAAATTGAGGCAGATGAGGTGGTTAGAGCTATTGAAGGACTATGATATCACCATCTTGTATCATCCCGTGAAGGCCAACGTATTAGCCTATGCTTTGAGTAGAAAGTTTGTTAGTATGGGCAGCCTTGCGTACTTTCTCAGTCGGTGAGAGACCACTTGCATTAGATGTTCAGGCCTTGGATAATCATTTCATAAGGTTGGATATTTCTGAGTCCATTCGTGTTCTAGCTTGTATGGTCACTCGATCTTCATTGTTTGAGTGCATCAGGGAGCATAAGTATAATGACTCTCATTTGTTTGTCCTTAGGTATATAGTGCAGTACAATGATGCCAAGCAGGTTACGGTTGCAACTTTGAGGATTTAGGTTCTTGTTTGTGTGCCTAATGTGGATGGACTTCATGAGTTGATTCTAGAAGAGGCCCACAGTTAGCAGTACTCTATTCTTTCGTGCGCCGCCAAGAAGTATAAGGATATGCGGCAGCATTATTAGTGGGTGAGAATGAAGAAATATACAGTGGCATGTGTGACTTGGTACCTAAATTATCATCAATTAAAGTACAAGCATCAGAGGCCTCGTAGTTTGCTTCATAAGATAGGGATTCTTGAGTGGAAGTTGGAGTGCATCACTATGGATTTTATTGTTGGACTCCCACGGACTTAGAGAAAGTTCAATGCAATTGGGGTTATTATGGATAAACTTATAAGCTAGCGTATTTCATTCATGTGGAAGTTACTTATTCTTCAGAGCGGTTGGCAGAGATGTATATCGACGAGATAAGTCATCTTCACGGTGTGTCTGTGTCTCCATTTATGATCAAGGTATGCATTTTACCTCACATTTCTAGAGGTATGTGCAATATGAGTTGGGTACACAGGTTTAACTAACTGCAATATTTCATCTTTAGATGGACTGGCAATTCGAGCGCACTATTCAGATATTAGAGTATATCCTCCACACATGAGTTATTGACTTCAGAGATTCATGGGATTAGTTCTTGCCACTGGAATAGTTTGCCTACAATAACAATTATTATTAAAGTATCTAGATAGCTCCCTATGAGGCGTTGTATGGTAGACGATGTCGCTCACCGGTTAGATGGTTTGAGCAGAGAGAGGCTCGATTATTGCGTACCTATTTTTTAAAGGATGCGTTGGATAAGGTTAAGATTATTTAGGATAGACTTCACATAGCTCAGTCCAAGAAAAAGAGTTATGACGACTGTAATGTTCGTGATGTTGCATTCGTGGTTGGAGAGAGAGTGCTGCTCCAGGTGTCACCCATGAAGGGTGTAATGAGCTATGAAAGAAGGGTAAGTCGAGCCCGAGTTACATCGGGCCTTTTGAGATTCTTTAGCGAGTAGGAGAGGTGGCTTACAGCCTTTTGTTTCTAACTAGTTTATAAGTGTTCCGTGTGTCCATGCTTTGAAAAAATCATGGTAATCCATTCCACATGTTATATTTCAGCTCTGTCTAATTGGATAGAGATTTGACCTATGAGAAGGTGTTGGTGGCTGTTCTAGCCTGGTAGGTTTGTAAGTTGAGATCGAAGAGTTATCCTTCCGTTCGAGTGCAATGGAGAGGTCAGCCAGTTAGGGCAGCTGCTTGGGAGTCCGAGTCGGACATGCGGAGTAGATATGCCTATCTTTTCACCATCCTAGGTACTTTTCTATGTCCATTCGAGGATAAATGGTTGTTTTAGAGATATAGAATTTGATGACCCGAAAGGTCATTGTATGTTTTAGAAGTCAATTCTGCACTTTTAAGCCTTAAAATCTCATTTTTACCCTTCTTCATTTGCGTATGCAGTCCAATCTTATTTCTGGAAAGCTTTTATGTGAAAAGTTGATAATAATAAGAAATTTTGTCTAAAAACTTCATTTGAGTTGACTTCAATCAACATTGTTGGTAAACGGAACCAATTTTGTATTTTGATAGTCCCGATAGGTTAGTGTCGTGTGGACTTGGGCGTATGCCCGAAATTGAAATCGGAAGTCCCTAGCCCAAGTTATCGGACTTTATCAAAATATAAAAGTTAAAGGTTTAATGAAATGGAAATGCTTAACCAAGGTTTGACTTTTTGGATATTGGGTAACTATTTTTTTTTGGGACCCCGGTATAGGTCCAATACCCCATTTATAACTTGTCTGTGAAATTTGGTGAGAAACCAAGTTGGTTTGACGTGATTCGGACTTCCGGTTGAGAAATTAGAAGCTTCAAGTTTTTCTTGAAAATTTCATTTGATTTTGTGCTAAATTTGTATTTCTAGATGTTATTTTGTCTATTTGATCATACGAGTAAGCTCGTATGATAGTTTATGACTTGTGTGCATGTTTGGCTTGGAGACTCGAGAGCTCGGATGAGTTTCAGATAGGCTACAAAGTGAAATTGGACTTAGAGGATATTGTTGATGTATCTGATATTGTTGCAGGCCTCTTATTTTGCATTCCTGAGATTTGTCACCCCAATTACAACATCTGAGTGTTTTGCATTTGTGAGCGCATTGCAAATGACAAGTTTGGTATCATGGCCATACAGTCATCGCAATTGCGAGAAATTTTTCATATTTGCGAAGTGAGTCTGGAAAGGGCAGTGATCGCAAACACGATCATTTAGTCGCATTTGCGGAAGTTCAAGTTTGCAACTTCTCTTGGCATTTACGAAGGCAACTGAAGTGTGAAGGGCTTTGTAGTTGTGATGGCTCCTTCATATTTGAGAAGCCCAGGTTGCAAATGCAACATCTACTAGCTGTGTAAAAGTGACTTAGACGAGATTTTTCTCCTATTCTTCAAAATTTCAAAACCTAAAACACAAAAGTGATTTTCCAAACACCATTTCTTCCCCAAAATCTTGGTGAGTGATTCTAAACTATTTTCTTTCAATCTTTCACTTTATTTTACAAGATTTCAACCTAAAATCTATGGTTTTCATGGTGGAATTAGGAATTTTTGGGTAGACACTAGGGATTTCTAAATTTGGGGATTTAGACCTCAAATTGAAGTTGGATTCCAAAACCAATTGTATATCCGGGCTCGCGGGTGGATAATTGGATTTTGACTTTTATTGATATTTTCAAAAATGGCCTAAAAATTGAACTTTTTGCAATCGCGGGTAGTTCCGAAGGCTTAAATTGAATCAGTTGTTGGTAATTTACTAGATTCTACTGGTCTGGATGTTTCTTTGAGGGGATAATCTGTGGTTGAGCTTTGAGTTCAGCCATTTGAGCGAGGAAGTGTCATGGTTAACATTGGTTTGAGGGATTAAGTCTCATATGAATATTTGCTGCGTGTTGTAATGTTGAGTACAATGTATAGGTGAGGTAACTATTACCTATGTGTTGTTGTCGAGTCATAGCCTACGAGTGAGTCTTATTCAATTAATTATAGCTTTCCGTGATCATGATACTCGTGCTTAAACTAGTTTATCATTATGTTTATCATTCTTATCATATTCATGGATTTTGGTATTGGTTGAGTATTGATTAAAAGTTCAGGCTGGTATTGTGAAACCAAATGTTGAATAAGACTTGCTCTCGATACTTCTATCTCCCTGTTGTTATTGTTCCTTGTTTTGGTAATGGAGAGAGTTAATGTACGAAGAGTGGTGTCGTGCCATATTTTGTGAATGATAATGGATGCAAGGTAATGTCGTGCCATATTATGTATGTTAATACACAAAGGGTGATGGTATGCCAGTTAATGCACGAAGGGTGATGTCGTGCGAATCCAATTATTTCATAAGGTGAGGTTGAGAGTAAAATCACGAACGGTGATGCCGTGTATTTCCTTTACCGTATTTACTTGCCTCTATCTGTTTAAGGCATATTGTTTGATAAATTCCTTATCACTTCTTTGATTCTTTATCTTGTGACACCCCCACCATGTCCCCCTCATAATATTACTTGTCTTGTTTTTGTTATCACTGCTATTGGTATACATATTGTTATACTAGACACATTTATTTATGGGTTTCTTGTCCTAGCCTTATCACTAATTTGCCAAGGTTAGACTCGACACTTACCAATACATGGGATCCGTTGTACTAATATTGCACTCTGCACTTCCTATGCAGATTTTGGTACAGGTTCGGGCTAATCCTGAGTTTAACTATTGGCTTCATCTGATCGAGGACCCATGGTAGTCCTGTTGGTGTATGTAGGCCTTGGCATCCCCTTCTATACATTCTCTTTAATTTTCCATTGTGTCGGACACAATTGTATTTCCTTCAGACAAATTACTTGTAGTTAAATCTCGGTGTTTATGAATTGTGACTCAAGATTCTAGGTAGTATTATGTAATGAGGCTGTTATGAATTTCTGCACTCTTTTAACTTGTTATGTTTTAATCATTGTTACTTCACTGAAAGGTTTATGAATTTGATTAATAAACTCTAATGTTGGTTTGCCTGGCAATTAAAATGTTAGGCTCCATCATAGTTCTGATGATGGAAATTTCGGGTCGTGACATTTGCGAAGAAAGCATGAGTGTGGGGATTTTTGCATTTGCAATGGATATTTTGCATTTGCGGGGTTCACATTTCTGAATCCCTAGTCGCAAATGCGATACCTGCAACTTTCAAATATGACTTCGACGGGATTTTTAGTTTATACTTCAAATTTTCAAACTCAAAAACCCTAGAGGCAATTTTTCAAAGAACTTTTCAGCCTCAAATCATTAGTAAGTGATTCTAAACTAGTTTCTTCACATCTTTAACTACCTTTTCGGAGATTTCAACCTAAAATCTAGAGTTTTCATGGTTGAAATTGAGGGATTTTGGTAGAATTAGGTATTCATTAAAAGTAGGGATTTAGACCTCAAATTGAAGTTAGATTCTTAAACAAATTAAATAACCGGGCTGGAGGGTGAATGGGTACACGGGTCTTGGTCTGAATTTTGAGTTTGGATCAAGCGGGTTTGGGTGTTGACTTTTGTTGACTTTTTCAATAGTGACCTAAATTGAATTCCTTAGAATCGTACTTAGTTCCTAGGTCTTAATTTGAATCATTTGGTTGGTAAATTGGTAGATTCTATTTGTTTAGAGGCTTGTTTAAAAGGCAACGCGGTGGTTGAGCTTTGAGTTTGGCCTTTGAAGCGAGGTAAGTGTCGTGGTTAATCTTTTCTTGAGGTATTAGCACTTATTTGTCTATTTTCTATGTGTATAGATGTTAGGTACAATGTATTTGTGAGGTGACGAGTATTTATATGTTGTTGCCGGGTTATAACATGTAGGTGGGTCTTGTTCTTTGTAATTGTTGCTTTTCTTGATCATATAATTGATTCTTAGATTAGTTAATTATTAAATTGATCGTTCTTATCATATTTACGAGATTTGGTGATAATTGATTATAGATTCCGAGTTGAGATTGGTATTGTGGGACCGTTGTTGAAGTAAGGCTTATATTTATTGATCTTATCTCCATGTTTTAACTTGTTCATTGTTATGTGTTAACGGAAAGTGTTAATACATGAAGGATGTTGTCGTGCCATGTTATGAGTGTTAATGCATAAAGGGTGAAGCCATGCCATTTCTTCTGATTTATATAGTGAGGTTGAGAGTAAAAGTGCGAAGGGTGATGTCATGCACTTTCCTTTATTGTGTTTAATCATTTCCACTGGTTCAAGGCATATTGATTGTTCAGGTTATCATTCCTGTTGTGGTTATCTTATCTCGTATCCCCTACTACATGTCCCCCTTCCTGAGATTACTTGTCTAACTTCTATTTGTTGTTATTTTGGTACATATGTTCTTAAATTACAAATGTTTATTATGTAGGTGTCTTGTCATAGCCTTGTCACTACTTCCTCAAGGTTAGGCTTGACACTTACCAGTATATGGGGTTGTTTATACTAATGGTACACACTACTGTTCTGTGCAGATTTTTGTACCAGCCCTAGCTGATCGTGATGTTGGTAGCTGGACTTGTTCGTCAGGAGACCCAAGGTAGATCTATTGGCGTTCGCAGACCCTGGACTCCCGTCCTAACTTCTTTATTATATTTTTTCCTTTTTTCAGAATAATTGCATTTTCTTTCAAACTTTATTTGTTGTAACATCTAGAAGCTCGTGAATCGTGACACCAGATCCGAATTGTATAAGTTATTATGGGTTTTATGTTATTTCGAAAATTAGTTTTAGCTTTTGTATAGCTTAATGGTTTATGTTGTTAAAATTGGCTGAAGTTGACTTAAGAATCCACTAATGTTGGCTTACCTAGCAAGTGAAATGTTAGGTGCTATCACGGTCCCGAAGGTGGGAATTTTTTGTCGTGACACATGCTCATTTAGGATAATCAATTATTAATTTGATAATCATTGTGGACCTCGAAGAGTGCCTAACAACTTTTCTTTCAAGGTAATTTGAGCCATTGCCCGATCTTTGGTAATGATGACTAGTTAAACGAGAGTCATTTACAAAATATGTGTCCAAACACACCTTAAATCATTGGGTGGTGACTCTTCTCTTTTAATGGACATTTAAAAGAGTTGTCACATGTCAAAATTCGCTTTCACGAAAAAATAGGGCATGAAATTCGTCAGATTGAGTATGATGTATGAGGTTGACAATGTTGGCCAATCTAGAGCTTCAATGTCAATAATATAAGGTAGCAGAGATAAGAATATTGAGATGGATGTGCCGGCATACCAGGTTAGATAGAATTAGGAATAAGGTTATTTGCGACAAGGTGAGGGTAGACCCCATTTAGCACAAGATACGAGAAACAAGGCTTTGGTGGTTTGGATATATGAGGAGTAGAAGAAAAGACGCCCAATGACGAGGTGTAAGAGGTTGACATTGAAGGGCCTAAGGAAATGTGGAGGTAGGTCGAAGAAGAATTGGGAAAGGTGATTAGGCATAACATAGCATAACTACAGCTAACCAAGGACATGACCCGTGATAGGAAGGTGTGGAGATTGGGGATTAGGATAGTTGATTAGGCGGTCTTAATTTTCTTATACCGGAAGTATTAGTACGTGCTATCGCATTTTGTTGGTATTATATATTGGATTTCGGGTTTGGATTTTCATATTATATATTGGATTTCGGATTAGATATTGTATTTGGTACTTAAGATTTTTGGATATCCAAAAATCTTTTTTTAAATATTTAATTCACTATTCATATGCGAGTAGTAACAAGCCCAATATCCTAATTATTATAAATAAACTCACATATTCAATACTAATTACTAAGTTACTATCAGAATACTTTCTATCTGGATAAAATTTAATTATTGCTAATTCTTATCGGCCTTGTCTTTGTTCAATTTCCTTGATGATGATTTTATTACTTGAATAATTTATTTGGATGATTGTGATGAAATGAGAATCTTTTTAAGCAATTTAACATGAATACTTCATTTGCATGTTCATTATTGTAGGAAAAAAAATATCTCAACTTATAAGGTCAAAAACGAAAATTCAAAATATCCAAACTGATTAATTAATCTGAATCCAATCTGAGTTTATTTGAATTGGATTTGAATTGTCATTTCTTCAATCCGAAAACCGATAATCCAAACAAAAATTTTCATATGCAATCCGAATTGCCCAAACGCCACCCTAATTTTTGTCATCCTATTATCTTATTATATTTATTCTGCTATTACATGGCTTCTCGGTGTTGTCCCTTCTTGTCTTCTTTTTATTAATGTGTTGCTTATGCTTTACTGAGCTGAGGGGTCTATTGAAAATAGTTTCTCTATCTTCACAAGGTAAACGCGAGGTCTGCGAACACTTTACCCTGCCCAAACCTTATTACGTGAGATTATACAAGGTATGTAGTTGTATTATAGAAACTTCCAACGAACTTGCATTGAAAATTTGTGATCGTCATCACTAATCTTCCTGTTTGTTTCACTAATTTGCCGACTAACCTCATTACCAATGGCCGTCAGAAAGTTCACTCAGACACTCAATAACTACCATTGGCAAGGTTTTTCGTACAACATCCAACATGGCTATAATTAGTGGCTTCCTTAAAGAAAGTTCTCCACAGAATACTAAGGATTAGGAGTATAAGTACTAAAGCAGCGCAAATAAACAAAATACCAGTCATATTAAGAAGAGGAAATCTGCTTCTAATCTTATCATATTACTCAACAAGAAGACTAGAAAAGGGAGGTAGTATAAACGATACGCACAAAGTAGGAGAAGAAGTAGATAAAGAGGATGACATGATCATTTGAATATAAACAAATCTTTACATTAATCAGTGTGTTATTTGCACTTCTACAGACAATTAAGCAAACCTAATACATTAATTATCTAACAAAAAATTACAAGTTATGGAAACATAATGCATTTGATAAATAGGGGAAGCGGATGTAATAATAAATGGGGACATTTAATCTTCTTCTATAATTAGATATTTGCTGGAAGCTTTCAAAGTTACTCCACGTTCCAGTTTGCAGTCCTAATGGAGATGAAAGTGGAAGCTTTTTCATCAATTCTAGGCTCAGCTACCCATTGACCTCTATCTTCATCACTTGGAAATACTTTGTAAGCCTTCACACAATCATCCTTGTAGTAATCTTGATCTCCTCTTCGTGTTCTCGAGCTCTTCGATTTAAACAAACTGAAGAAAGAGAATGATGAGCTCTTCTTGCCTGCCATGGCCTTAGCTTGATGAAGGAAAAAAAGATATGTAGGCTTGTTTTTCTTTTGGATGAAAGAAGAAAGAAGCAGTGAGCTAATAGCTTGTTGGTTTCAAATGGAGTGAAGCTCTATTGAATTTATAGTAGTGGTGTTAGGGGGAGAATAATATAAGGTTGGAGAATCTAAGGAGTTGGAGAGGTAAAGCTTTAAATTATGATAAATGGTGGTGAGTAAATGAAGTGATATTTAGAGAGAGAATGCTGTTAAAATTTTGGGCAAAGAATAAGCTACGACGACCATTGCTTCCAAAAGATGACCAACATTCTTAATGGAATTGTTTTTCCCTAAGGTACCAAAAAACCCAACTTTTGAAGGGTCCTTCCTTTACACTTTCTTTCTCAACCCATCATTGAAGAATGAGGATCTCTATTTTTCGAATTTTCTCTCTGCACACTTTAAATATACTGCCTTGTGATTTTGGTAGAGTTAATCTTCTACTACATCGGTTTACTTTTACATGACATTCATGTATATTAAAAATATTTTTTTATTTTTACTTGTCACTTTACTCATATCAAGAAAAGAGCTAAAAAAATTATTTTGTTATACACATAATATGTATTATTCATTTCAAATCATTTTCACATATCTAATAAAATATGCATCAATTAATATGGATATCATGATAAATTATACACTTCATTTATTATTTTTATGGGGCGTGAACAGAGG
Organism: Nicotiana noctiflora; assembly: GCA_032618575.1. Classification (NCBI taxonomy): domain Eukaryota; kingdom Viridiplantae; phylum Streptophyta; class Magnoliopsida; order Solanales; family Solanaceae; genus Nicotiana; species Nicotiana noctiflora. Next base: position 148,216 of record JASVEL010002743.1, read on the forward strand.
AAATAATTTTTTCCCTATCGGTTTATTTTAACCATCTATTTAAAAGTTATTGCTGCATTTTTATGTTATTAAATTAAGAAAACTATAAACAGTTGTATAACGTTGTAGGTAATTATAAGGAAGATAGCATTATGTACTGGCAAATATCTCCGGCTATTATTTTACAAGTTTTTATTAAGATAAATCGTGAAAAACCGCAATGCGGTCTATCTCTATATTATGTAATAACTAAACTTCTATATTTTTAATATAAAGACTCCCCTTTCATCAGCAACAATATATATATATATATATATATATATATATATATATATATATATATATATATATATATATATATATATATATATATATTCGACATTGTAAAAAATTGACACTTTACATAAATTAAACTCTATTTTTCAAGAGGATGTTTATTTACTGCGCAAGAAGTTGCAATTTTAATCCAAACCCAAATTTCCTTCCAAATTTCACCTCCTCCTTTCTACGGATCACAAAAGATTCGTCTACTTTGTTTCGCACTTGTTTGGTCTTTCTCTCTACCAAGTTAAAGGAAGGGAGAAAAAGAACTCTTAAAGAATTACGTACTTTGTGCAACTCTTTTAGATTGAATATTAATTAATTTGAGAATTTGAGAACTGGAGTCTGAATTATATTATCAACTTTTGCTCAATACGTTATTAATAATGCGTAGTCAATGGTAAAATTCAAAGTTAGAAGCTCCTTAAATCTACCTACTACATCCTCGGGAAAATTAAGGGCAAAAAAAGAAGAAGAAGAAAACATTACTCCAGGTTAGTTAGCTTAATTAGCTGTTATATTAGGAAAGCACGTAGTGAGATTTCTGGTATACACTTCTAATATTTTGGATATTTTCATTTATCAAAATCATAAGTATTTTCAACGATATGTTTAATTAAAAAGAGTTCTAAGTCGTCTAAATATGGAAAAAGTTCTAGAATATGGTTTTTATAATTAACTGATAATTCACGTAATTAGCTCATTAAGTGTCAAAACGAAAAAGAATATTGTAGAGAGTGATCGATACACTTGAAGTTGGATCCAACTAATATTTGAATTAGTTAAATACTTGTGCTTACTTCCAAGAAAACTAAAGTTTGGTTTTTAGGTGGAACATTTTTTATAGTTATTCAAACCAATCATGCAATATGAATCAATCAACCACTTTAAGAATACTGTACCAAATTATTTTATCTTTTACTATATTTTACCCCCTTTATCAATAACGTGCCTAACTAAGTAGATATTAATTAGGCAAGTTACGATAATTGAATGGTTACTTAATCTATTCTTAATAAATAGAGAACGAGTTAGCTACTTGTGAATATTCTTTTAGAAAAACACTCTGTCAAAAGAGTCAAAAGAAACCTTTAACGCACTTTTTGAATGTTTGAATACATGCATGGCAATGGCTGTTAAGAGAGGCCCTTTAACTAATAAATAATCAGTACTTAATAAAGCTAAAGCAAGCTTAAACCCGACGAACAATGCTTGCAAGCTGTCTAGCTTTAAGGATTCTTCCTAAACCCTAAACATAAATACTTTTTTTGTTTATGTATACTTGTCCTCCTATTCTACTACCTTCTTTCTTGTACTTCAAATTACGGAACCTTTCTTTAATCCTTTCATTACTTTGCTTTAGAATGTTTGTAGAATAACCAAGTAGTATTTTACTTCACTTTGGTGTAAATTTCTCTTTTCTGGGCCAAGCGAGAACGGAAATATTTTCTATAACCAGCGAAAGGTTTAAGTTTTCTCTTAGGGGAATTCAAAAAATTATTCTTCCATTTCAATTTATGTGAACCTGTTTGATAGGTACGTAGCTTAAGAAAAAATAAAGATTTTTGGAATATATGATCCTAAACAAATCAAAAAGGGGCCCCAAAGTATTTGTGTGGTTATAAAAACTTCTCATTAAGGGTAGAATTGTAAGTTTAAACTAAATTGATACCAAATTTAGAAAGAGATCATTCTTTTTTGAACGAAAAAAAAAAAAAAAAAGATAGGTTCACATAAATTGAATAAGAGAAAGTAAAAAATAACAACATTTTTTTTTTGTGATGGTAAAAACAATCGGATTTATATATATATATATATATATATATATATATATATATATATATATATATATATATATATATATATATAGAAATCCTTTAACCATTTGTCCAAAAGATATTCCTCGTATCAAGTGAATTTATAAACCTATACCTACATAGTACCAATTTTTAAATTGTAATTGCCTACATAAATGATGAATTTGTGACTGTAATGATTCGGTCAGTCATTTTAAAATTTAAGCTAGGTATGGCGGCATAAGGTCTTGAACATCTTCATGTTATGTGTATCGACTTGTGTGCATGGTTAAATTCAGTTTCCGAGGGATTATGGGTTGAATTGGAAGAAGAATTCTAGTTTTGGAAGCTTAAGCGGTAAGAATATGACCAAAAATGGACTTTTGAGCAACGGCTCCGGAATGGATTTTGGGTGATCTCAACAGTGTCCAATAGTCATTTTGGACTTAAGCACACGTCGGGATTCAGATTTGGAGGTCCATAGGGTAATTTGCGGCATTTCGGTGAAAGTTGGAAAAGTTGAAGTTTGAAAAATGGAAAAGTTTGACCCATAGTTGGCTTTTGTGATATCGGGATCGAAATGCGATTTCGAGAGTTGTAGCAGTTCTGTTATGTCAGTTTGGACTTATCTGGAAAATTGGTGTCATTCCGGGTTGATTTGATGGATTTCGAGCGAACATTGGAAGTTGGAAGATTTGAAATTTCCTAAGTTCGATTTATGATGTGATTCGTGGTTACGGCGTTATTTAATATGATTTGAGACCTCGAACGAGTCTGTGTTAGGTCATATAACTTGTTTACTTATTTAGACGGGGTCCTGGGGGCCTCGAGTGTTTTCCTGGTTGGTTAGGGTCATTTCCCCTATTTTTGGACTGTTGATATCTACCAACTAGTTTCCTCTTTCGCGTTCACGCCTGTCTCTCCGCGTTCGTGATGAGTAATTTTGGAGGAGGAATTTATTTTTTGTCGCGTTCATGTTCATGTTTAACCTCTCACGTTCGCAAAGTTTTGCCTTTCTCCTTCTTCATATTCGTAGTCACTCCATCACGTTCACATAGTAGATTTAGAAGCTGGGGGATATATCTTCTTCGTGTTCGCGTCACTCTCCACGCGTTCGCGAGAGCTTCTATTCCTTACTCTCTGCGACGCGTCCCTTAGCTCGCTCTCGCAATGGGATTTCTTGGGAGCTTCAGTTTTTTTCTTCACAAACGTGATTATTCTTCCGGCGTTCACGATGCATAAATACCTGGGCGGACATGATATATTCCTAAATCGAAGGTTACACCATTCTCATCATATCTTGTCTTGTGGAACTCGGTTTTGAATGATTCTTTAAGGACTTTTCAAGTAAAATGATTGGGTAAGTGTTCTTTACCTAGAGTATAACGTATTCCATAATTTTATCTTTATTCTCGTCATTTAATTTGTAGTTCGTGTTGAGGAAAATATTGGTTGTGAATGAAATTTTCTAAAATGATAAATCTTAATTTGAGGGATCAAATGGTATCAAAATTTGATAATTTTTGTATAGTTGAACTCTTATCGGAATGTTTATTCGATTTTTGTAAAATTTGTGGGGTTCCTTGGTACGAGCCCGAGGGTCGACTTTTGGACGGATTTTTGGATTTTATTAAAAATTGAGACTTTATGATCCGAAATAGTTTCTTATGTGTTTTATTTGTGCTTTGATGTTAATTTGTTTAGATTTGAGTAGTCTGGACATCGTTTTACTCGAGAAGTGCATCTTTGAATATAGGTCTGTCATCTTTGAGGTAAATATCTTGCCTAACCTCTTTTACGGGACTTTCCCTTAGGATTTTTTTTGAGTCTTCTATGTTGATTGTAGTTCATGTACGCGAGGTGACAAATACGTACTCGGACTTATTTATAGAAAATTAGCCTTTTAGGGATCATAGGTCCTTATATTCACATTGTATGAATGTGTTCTTAACATGAGTAAGTTTCCTATTTATTAGTTTCACCTTTACATGCTTAATTGAAATTAATTGCTTCATGATTCATTCTCATTACCAAATCAACTACTATTTGACTTAACTGAAGGATTTCGCCTCACCGATTGTCATGCTATTTTTTCATGGTTGCTTGTCTTATTTAGGAATTATCATCATCTCCTCCTATAATTGTTTAGTCTTAAGTGAAGCTAATATCATTTTTCCTTAATTAAATTGTCGAATATCCTCGTAATTGTTCAACCTTAAAATAAAAAGTTTAGATAACCTATATCTTTGTTGACTTGCCTTTATTTGGGACTACTTGACTCGTGTTGATTCCTTTGTTATTGACTTGTGTATTGTGGGATTGTTGCTACAAGTTAGTTTTTCTTGTGTTGAACTATTCCCTTTATCCAAACATTCTCTTCTGTGGTTAACCCTTGTGAACTTGTTCTACCATTTCTTTGTGATTTACAGTTCTTGAGTTGATTAATTTATCGTACCATGTCTTATTATCACTGTTGTTATTGTACGTGTTGTGGTGATGTACAATTTTTTTGCCGTGCGGAAATTGTTATCTCTGTTGGTTGCTCTGAACATTTACTTTAGGACTATGGAACAGTATTCTGAGAGATCCCCCTACATATTTATGATTTGAACTATGGGAATGTATCCCGAGAGATCCACTACACATTTACTTTGGGACTACAAAATAGTATTCTAGGATATCTCTCCTACATATTTACAATCTGGACTACGGGATGGTATCCGGGAGATCCTCTGCACTTTTACTTTGGGACTACGTAACAATATTCCGGGAGATCTCCCTACACATTTATGTTTGAGACTACGGGACAGTATCCTCGGAGATCCCATGTTATTATCATTGTCTACTGAGTTGTGATTTCTATTGATCTGATTCTTGTATAAACATTCTATGTGTTGTCCGTTCCTTTCCTTATGCTTATTAGCTGGTATGAACTATGCTAGGACACTTGCACAAGAATACACGTGGCTAGGTACCCTTATCGGATAGGATACTTCTTGATATTGTTTAGAATAGACGCACACCCTTGTTCATTTGCCTTCCATGAGAGAATGGGCCTTTTGCACACGTGAGTTGTCAATATGATTATGAGGTGTGATGAGGGCACATGATGCCAAGTGTTAGGGTTCAGGTATTGAGACCCGTATTGTATGATTATGAGATGAAGTGTCACAGGGTGACTTATATTCGAAGAATATTTATTTGAAAAGATTATATTCAAAAGGTATTCATTATTTTAAGAACTATTTTTTGAAAAAAAATATGTACTTGAAGGAAGTATATTTCTAAATAATTTATCAATTGAAGGATTTGACTAGGTGATTGAAGTTTGTTGGCTAAGACCTAATGTGAGACTACCATAGTTGCTGAGTTATGGCTTTTTCTTGTTGCATTTGTGATTTCGGATTTGTGTTATATTTTCCATTCACCTTTCTGTGTGCTTATTATGGTTTCCCGCTGTTACTTGATGTTTCCTACCTTATTGCAATCACTATATTTCTAGCCATATCGCGTAGTCTTTATACATATATCATGTTTCGACTGTTTCTATACTTATACTTTTTTACTTTATTAGACTAGTAGGTGTCTTGACTGTTCTTCATTACTACTCCACCGAGGTTAGTCTTGATACTTACTGGGCACCACTGTGGTGTGCTCATACTATAACTCTGCATTTTTTTAGTAGATCCAGGTATTGTTCGATATTAGCTATGAAGATTCTTGCTGAGGAGATTCAAGGTAGCCCTGTTGTTGTGTTCGCATATTCGGATTCACCTTTTTATTTTATATTCATATCGTTGTACTTATTTCCATACGTTTGTGCTTTTAATTTGTAGCTGAACTTTGTAGAGCTTATGACTTAAACTATCAGATTTTGGGAATAATAAATTTTGTAGAGATTTCTGCTTCGAGACTGTTCAATTTTATTATTATTATTTTATTTCAGTATGATTTAGTCTTACCTAGTCCCTAAGACTAGGTACTATCACGATACCCAAACGGAGGGAAAACATGGTCGTGACAGGCTGGTATCAGAGCCCTAGGTTCATAGGTACTGCGAGTCAAAAATGCGTTTAGTAGAGTCTTGAGGATTGGTACGAAGTCGCCTGTACTTATCTTCGAGAGGTTACGAAACCATTAGGACAATCTCACTTCCTTCATTCCTATTATGCAAGCTTATTGATCTTGGAGTTTGAACTTTTATCCTTCCATTCTCTTACTGCCTGTGAGGAAACGAGCTAAGGTTATCGATGATGCTGCTCCCAGAGCAGCTGTCGCTAGAGGTAAAGGTAGAGCCCGACGAGGAGTATGTGCCACGGGTAGACCACCTCCAGAGTAGTAAGTTCACGTTGGTCATGTTCTAGGTGTCATGGTGGCATAACCTATGGTTCTAGTTCAACCCATGGCTAGGGCAGCAACATATGAGGAAGTACAACTTAGACTTGCAAGGTTCAAGGAATATGACCCTCTTAGATTAAGTGGTTTGGTTTCAGAGAGCGCTTATGTTTTATAGAGGAGTGCCATCACATTCTCCGCACTATTGGTATTGTTGAGATGCGTGGAATTACTTTTACTACGTCTAGCTTCAGGGAGGAGCTTATTAGTGGAGACGAGAATATGAGGGGTACATAACCGATGTAGCTTCACTTACATGGGTTCGGTTTTCAAAGAGGTTTTGAGAGGGTTTGTATCTCAGTCACTTCTGGATACATGCACATGGAGTTTAAGCAGCTACGCTAGGGCACCATGTCAATATTAGAGTATGCTGTCAGATTCAATAATTTGGGCCAGACATGCACCTACCTTGGTCGCTATAGTTAGAGAGCGAGTCCGTAGATTTATTGAGAGGCTCAAGAATAATGTTTGGTTCAGTATGATTTATGAGTTAGAGTTAAATATTTTGTTTTAGCAGGTGGTAGGGATCGCTCGCCAGTTAGAGGGTATGTGGAACTGAGAGCGAGATGATAGACAAGATTATGAGAGAAAGTTCGGGGATATGAGAAGACCTCGTAGACCAAAGAGATCTGTTGGTCCATATTTTAAAGGTAGGGTGCGACATTGTAGATTTCATGGTCCATCCAGTTTAGTTCCCGCTTCAAGATTCATACAGTGATTCAGGTGTTCATGGGTCTCAGAGTACCCCTACCATACAGTTTCCATATCTACATCGGTAGAGGGGTTGCTTTGAGTATCGAGATACTAGCCACATGATAAGAGGTTGCCCCAAATTTCAGGCAGATGCATCATAGTGAGTTAGGTGAGTAGAGGGTGCCAAAAGTGGGAGGTCTGGCCCATTGATGTGTTTCATATAGTAGGCTTAAGGTCGTTGCTTCATATGATGTCATTAAAATATGATTTTGATTTGTTATAGAGGGGCACTATCAGTAGATCATTACAGTTCTACTTATTGGAGTGAGTTCCCTATTTGTTGCTCCACGTATAGGTGTGTTTCATGATTAGCACTCTGTTTATGTGTTAATCTTTTTGGAGGTTGTATGAGTGATAACTGTGTCTATCATATGTTTTTATTCATTATTAAGAGTTATGAGACTAGCAGTACATTCCTATTGTCCATTACGATATGTTTGATGTGATTTATAAGTATTTTTGGCTACAAGTTGTGATTTTTGTACTCCACCAGTGTAGGAGCTAGCACGTGTTTTAAATGTGATGGAATTGATCTACTGAGAGATTCCTCTTGGTTTGATGTATACCATACTTATGATTCAAAATTGACGGCTGGACCCTGGTGATTTCATGTGATTTGATATGGTTGAACTTGGTTGTTTTCCGTGGCGGAAGTTATATCAGCATGAGGTCCTTATGATTGTTCATATGCTTTAATTCTTTTCTTTTTATATTGTTTTGTAGGTTAGTACTGATAAAAAGTTGTGCATGTCAGGCTTGTTTGGTAGTTCTCTTATGTGTTTCTATATATCCAGTCATCTTCGTTTTATGCCTTTTCAATTTTAGCATTTGTGGGGTATATGTACAGTGGTTTTAGTTATGGGTTGTTGATTCGAGTGTTAGTTATGAGTTTTTGTTGCTCTTGTATCAACGTTAGTATTGTGGAGGTTTGAAATGGGTTCCTATTATGTATGAGGCTTATGGCCGACACTAGATTTGATTTCGGGCGGATATTATGATTAGAAATATTACTGTGGGCTTATATGTGATGTGTCATGTTATATGGTTGTAAATATGGTTGTTCTCATGAGTTGATGTAGCGTGTTGAGACTGATATAAGATATAGATTTAGAATCGGGTCTTTTGGAAATGAATGGAAGGTGAAAATTCTTGCTCTAAGGCTTACTAGTGTTGTTAGAAAAGCTAAATTTCAGCTGAGATAGTGTCGTCAGGTTTATGTGGATTGGGGTGACGTGGGATCACCCGCGGGTGTATGTTAGAAGTGTGAAGTCAATGACTTGAGGACTTTGAGGCAAATTTTGGCACATTCGAGGACGTGCGCTTGTTTTAAAAGGGAAGGATGTAACAACCCTGTCACACCTCCTTTTGGCGCGCCGCGGGGGCGCGAGGAGTTTTTTCCAATTAAAGGACAATCGAAACAGGATTTATTTATTAATTCAGAGTCGCCACTTAGGAGATTTAAGGTGTCCCAAGTCACTGGTTGAATCCCGAATCGAGGAAAAGAATGACTCTGTTTAACAGTCCGCGAACCAAAAATCCGGCTAAGGAATTTTGTTAACCCGAGAGAATGTGTTAGGCATTTCCGAGTTCCGTGGTTCTAGCATGGTCGCTCAACTGTCATATTTGGCTAAAGTTCTTGATTCTAATACATATTATCCTATTTTGTGCATTTTTAGAATTAATTACCGCTTTTCGTCAAATTAGTTTTATTTTAAGAAAATGAACGTCGTTTAAGGATATGTTTTTAGATCACGTCACATGAAATGCACCCGGATCCTCGACACATTCTTATTCGATATTTTTGTATTTGGATTTTGGTTGCATGAAATGCACACCCGTAATAGGAAGGTAAGATTATTAAGAAAAATTGCGTCTAAAGCAACTAGCGCAATATATCTTTTGGGAAGGCCATGAAATTCGCTAAATAGCATGTTCCGTAATCTAAGTAATATTTATTAAACAAGTACGAAGACCTCACAATTTATAATTATTTTTGGCGAGGCATGCCTTATTTATTTTAAAAGGACAACGCTAAAGTGACTACATTTTTTTTTCCTATTAAGCCTGTCTCTAAATTTTAAAAAATTAGTTAATTACGAGTTTAATAGTATGTAACACATTAGTTGCTAGATTAATATCAATATTGATGGAAGAAAATTAATTTAAAAAAAAAACAAATAAAAAATGGAAAATAAAAAAAAATTCAAAATTAAAAATAAAAATAAAATTTCGAAATTATAAATATGATAAAAAATAAAATTTCGAAATTATAAATAAAAGATAAAAGTGAAATTTCGAAATTGTAAATATAATAAAAATAAGATTTCAAAATTATAAATAAAAGATAAAATTTGACAACTAAATACTCAAAAGAAATTAAATATAGCTTGATTTAAACTTACATTGTTATGCGAACTAAATACTCAAAAAAAAAATTGTTTCAATGACTTTCATGACTGAAGAGTAAAAAAAAATGCTATTAATTGAATTTTAAACAAACTGATTATCAATGTAAAAGCTACCCGTAAAGAAATGTGAAATAACTATGAATTAAACTAAACATGAATATATATCATTTTAAGTAAAAAAAATTATATCATCATTCGTTCATAGCAAATAAAAAAAAACCTTCACTTTAAATCAGTAACCTTTTAATTACACTTCAAATGGTCCAACTACATAAGCTATACTAAAATTGGATACATGAGCTTAAAAAAAACCCGCTATTATAATCAACAACACCCCAGGGACGGCCCAAACAGAAACACAAAATGAGATAGTCCTTATTAAAACAGGTTTGTGCTTTAAATAAACACACTGTAGCGAATTCAACTAAAACATCAATTAAATTCAGCAAGCCGAATAGATGATTTCATCAATTTGATCTAAAACATGTACTCTATTTTTTCGATATTATAACAAGGAGAATTCGAACATGTACCTGGAATTTGAATTAGAAACAAAAGAGAAAAGTCAGCCACGACACAGCAGCAACAACGGATCAGCAATTTGAATCCAGCATCAATTTCAGAAACCAGTTGAAATTCCCAGCAATACCAAATAGCAACCAAAGCAGAACTAGAATCAAACCAGACTTAAACCCAAAATATTAACCAAACAAAATTCCGTTACACACTCCGAAAGACCGATTTAACTCTATCCCTGTATTTCTATATATATTTTTTGAATCTCTTTTCAGAATGAATTTCTTTGCTGTTTTTTTCTTTCCGTGAATCAGTATATCCCCTCTTCTCTGTCTTGTCTATTTCCAGGTCTTATAAGACTTCAAATCTCTTTTTCTCCTGATTTTAAGCCTTAGTGGACAATTAACAATAATATCTTTAACCCTTAAAATCAGCAAATGTTGTCTCCACTACCAGTTGTCTTTCCCCCTTTTTTATTACCCCACTAAATTAATACTTATTAACTAATATTATGTTGTCTCACTCATCTATAACGGAAATGCAGTCCAAATAGATAATCAACACAGTTTTTCAATTCAAGTTCTTATAAGAGTTTGATTTTTTACTTTTGCTAAACCAACCCCATAAGACTTAATTGAAAATCATATGCTTATGAGACACAACTTCTAACAATAGAAGCAAACACAAACGATAATATGATAGACATACTTACTAAATGAAAAAGTAAAATTCAAATAAAATCGAGTAGAACACAATCAGAAGAAACCCGGATTGAATCACAGACCGGATAAAAATCAACGCACGACAATGGAAACCCGAATGACGACCTCAACGAACTCAAATTCAACCACAACGAACATTAAACCAGCAACTAAAATCAACAATCTTTCAAATCTCAAACGAATATCATGATTTTAATAGCAGAAATCAGAATAAAAAATGAAGGAGTAGAAGCCCTGTTATATACATTTTCTGTAATTTCAAATAAACTAAAAATCTAAATCTGCAAACTACAAGTATCCTTCACCATTATTTTCCCGTTTGATATTGTTCTTGTTCGCCTTTGCTGCTCGTTATTTGGTTGGAGAATATGAAACAAAGAAGCAACGATGGTCGGCGGTTGAAGAAGGTGGAACGATGGGGTTGTCGAGCTGCGGCGGCTGTCTTGTTCGTGGGAGGGAGTGGTCGTTGGTGTGAGGCTGGTGGATGTTTTTGGTAGTTCACCGGCGACGTTAGAGGTGAAGGAGATAACCATGGATGTTGAGGTCGCTGGTGGTTGTTTGGGACGGCGAAGATCTGTTTCTCGCCTGGTTTTTTCGGTGACAGGCTGGGGCGGTGGGATTTTATGAGAAGGATTGGAGAAGAGTGAGGATGCGTCGGTGAGAGGACGAGATTGACGAAGGAGCTCGGCGATTGTAAGGGTTTTGACGGTTGCTTCCTCCATTGATGATACAAATCACATGTACACTGGCGGATAAAAGAAAATCAGAGAGAAGGCGACACAGTATTAGGGTGGGTTGGGGTTGTTTGGGTGGTAGGGTGCGAAGAAGATGAAAACCGAACTTGGGGGGTTTGGGTTGTTGGCTGTGGCTGCTGGGAGATAAGTGGGTGTTGTTCTCTTTTGATTTAGTGTTAGGGAAAACAAATGAAATGAAATATGAGAGGGGTTGTTTGGGTTAGGGGCGGACCGGGTCGGTTTGGGTATTGGGCGGGTTTAAGGGGTGGTTCTGGATGGGTTGGGAATGTGATTTGGGCTCAGAAGAATTAAGTTAAAAAATGGCCCAAATTTGATTCTCTTCTCTTTGTTGTGTTATTTTCTTTTCTTTTATTTCCTTAAAATAAAACTAAAATTCTAAAATCCTAAATTAACTTATAGAATTAAATTAATCTATAAAATTACTAGTTAACTTCTAATAATAACTATCACATACAATAACAATTTAAAAATAAAATTACACAATTTGGACATTAAATGCTAAAAAGTACAAAAATACATATTTTTGTTATTTTTCATTTTCGTAAAACCAACTTAAACACTCTAAATTGCAAACATGAATTTTATATACAAATGCAATATATTTTTATATTTTTAAAATAATTTAGATATATAAACATGAACGCACAAATACAGATTATAGAAGAAAAATAACAAAAGAAAAAATCCGCAAAAATTGCAAACCACACAAAAGTATTTTATTTTGAATATTTGGGAGTAACTCTCATATAGAGCAAAAATCACGTGCTCACATCTATCCCTCTTTGCGCGGAAACATGGAGAGTTTTTGTTCAAAGATAAGTGAGCAAATACGAGCGATTTTTGCCCGTTTGTGCACTCCGTGTGAAGCATTTTTTGTTTTTTGAAAGACTTGATCGAACCTTTGCTTCAAAAGGTCTCCTACATATCCTTGGATAAACAGGAATCAGGTCAATGTAGTTCGGGAAGTTTTGGTAGCTAGGACTACCGTGAAACTGTGGCTTTACTGTCACTGTTGTTGCTGCTGTTATCACTGCTTACTCATCTCCTTATTACACCCTGCTAAAAGGGAAAACCAGAAGTTAAACTAGCCTATGGATCATAAGATCTCATCTATCTTCAACTTGTCCATGTCGCCTGGGCTTCTTGTCGTCTTGTGGTTCTTTCAGTGCTTCCTTATGAGAACTTGGAGACAGCTCCGACCTTTGCTTCTTTGAACATTAGCGTTCCTCATTTTCTCAATCTGCTATGGGTACGGATTTCTCTGTCGAGTCTGCTATGTTGAAGGGGTAGACAAAGTTTGAAAGTTGTTCCTCTCCGGGTGTGTCTCTTATGCGCTTGGATTTTTGCGCTGAAAACTTTGCCATAATCTCCTGCTTTAGGATGGGTTACTGGTTTCAAAACCTGTAACGCGAAGTGCTTTTCCGGCCATTGTTGCCTTCTTTCTCACTGTTGAGCTCGGATTTGTGTTAGGGATCTTCCGATGTGTCCCTTTGCCTTCATGGTGTGTGTCGGTTTCAATATCTGCTATGTAAAAAACTGAAAATATATTCCCTTGTTATACAGGTGGGCGCCTAATTTCTAAGACATTAAAAATGTATTCCCTCGTTATACAGGTGGGCGCCTAATGCTAAGACATGAAAATGTATTCCCTCGTTATACAGGTGGAGCCTATTTGCTAAGACATGAAAAATATTCACTCGTTGTACAGGTGGACGCCTAATTGTTAAGACATGAAAATGTATTCCCTCGTTATACAGGTGGGCGCCTATTTTCTAAGACATGAAAAATATTCCCTCGTTATACAGGTGAGCACCTATTTGCTAAGACATGAAAAATATTCCCTCGTTGTACATGTGGGCGCCTAATTGTTAAGACATGAAAATGTATTCCCTCGTTATACAGGTGGGCGCCTATTTGCTAAGACATGAAAAATATTCCCTCGTTATTTAGGTGGGCGCCTATTTGTTAAGACATGAAAAATGTTCCCTCGTTATACAGGTGGGCGCCTAATGCTAAGACATGAAAATGTATTCCCTCGTTATACAGGTGGGCGCCTAATTGCTAAGACATGAAAAATATTCCCTCGTTATACAGGTGGGCACCTATTTACTAAGACATGAAAATGTATTCCCTCGTTATACATGTGGGCGCCTATTTGCTAAGACATGAAAAATATTCCCTTGTTATATAGGTGGGCGCCTAATTATTAAGACATGAAAATTAATCCCTTGTTATACAGGTGGGCGCCTAATTACTAAGACATGAAAATATGAAAATTATTCCCTTGTTATACAGGTGGGCGCCTAATTACTAAGACATGAAAATTATTTCCTTGTTATACAGGTGGGTGCCTATTTGTTAAGACATGAAAATTATTCCCTTGTTATACAGGTGGGTGCCTAATTACTAAGACATGAAAATTATTCCCTTGTTATACAGGTGGGCGCCTAATTGCTAAGACATGAAAATGTATTCCCTTGTTATACAGGTGGGCGCCTAATTACTAAGACATGAAAATTATTCCCTTGTTTCCTCGTCCAACCGAGAAAATTTTTGACAATGACATGTATTCCCTTGTTATACAGGTGGGCGCCTAATTACTAAGACATGAAAATTATTCCCTTGTTATACAGGTGGGCGCCTAATTACTAAGACATGAAAATTATTCCCTTGTTATACAGGTGGGCGCCTAATTACTAAGACATGAAAATTATTCCCTTGTTATACAGGTGGGCGCCTAATTGTTAAGATGTGAAAAGTATTTGCTTGCTTCCTCGTTCAACCGAGAAAATTTTTGACAATGACAGAAAATTTTCTGCCTCGGTTCGTGTGACTTTCATTGTGGCGTATCTCCTTGCCATTTCAACCTTTATTTTCCTGTAAAACCAAAGAAAATTTTTGTTAGTTTCAAAACATGGTGAGTGATCTTGCTACTCCTGCTGGGACTGTTTGTTTTTCTTTTCTTCCACCTCTCTTGTTATATGCCTCTCAATTGGTTGAGGATAATTTCACTTGCTGGGGATGGTTTCTCTGTTAGGGATAGACTTTCCATTATCCGTTTCCCCATCTCTTTCTTCAAAACCACTGGGGGAGTCCTTTTCAACTCCAAGCCACTCTCTTTACGAGTTATTTTTCCTTCAATACTGCAGGGGCCAAGATGTTATAGATGTAGATATTGGGATCACTTGCTATGGATGGGTTTTCCTTTCTCCTTCCTTTTCTGTGTGGTCTTGACCATCTCCAAACTTGGTCAACAATCCATGAGAGTTCTGCTGAGGATCTTCTTGGAACTTGATTTGTAAGTTCCTCATACATCACTTATCAACTTTTCTCCATATTCTCCATTGTACTGTCTCGGCGACTGGTAGTATACTTTAAAAATCTTTCTCTTAAATACAAAGAGAACGAATTTCTAGAAAAGTCTTTTAGACAAAAGAAATGAAAAGAAAAAGAGAAAATATTTTTGAACAAAATGCTCAGAAAAGAAAAAAAAAAGAACTTATCTGGATGGTATGACTGTTCCCAATGATCATGTCATGCATTCCGGATTAAATGACCCAGTCTATTTGTATCAATCAAACTTTCTGATGGCCTTATTTGCCCGGGGTAAACAGATGTGCAATTCTTTGCTCATGTGGATCATTTCCGCCAAAACTCGCCCTGTCGACTCATAGCGCCCTTCGAGGGGTTTTCACTAATGAGACTCTCTCATTTCTCTCAGCTCACGTCGCCTTAAGGTGCCCGTGAAGGTTTTCACCCTAAAACTCTCTCATTTTGATTCATCTCAGCTTACATCGCCTTACAGTGCCTTTTGAAGGTTTTCACCGATAAGACTCTCTCATTTTATTTTTCAGTTGGGGATTGGAATGTTGCCGATAAGATTCTCTCTGTTGGGAATTCTCTTAGCTCATGGTCCTTTTCTAGTCAAGAATCAGTGGATTACCCTGAGCTCTCTTCTTCCTATCTTGATACTTATTAAACAATGATCGAGAGGTCTTTTGGACATAAGATGGGTTTTTTGTGTGGGTAAAAAGGATCATCACGAAGTTTTAAATAACTTGATGAGTAAAGGAATACAACTCTTGGAATCAAAATTTCTAAATAGAAACATAACTTCTGCCCTAGTTTTCTTGTTTGGGGATTTTTGAATTGCGTGACCTTTTGTCACGTTGCGACCGAGCCGTGTGGCGCCTACGTATCCTTCTTGAGGAATCAGGTCAAACGTAGTTCAATCAACTTGTGTTTTTATCATCACCATTTTTTCTGTTTCTCATTTTATTCTTTTTCTTTTATTTTAACGATTCCAAAAAGAGGGGTATGAAACAAAAAACATTAAGGCTCAAAAGGGAAAGCAAAGGTTGAAAGTGTTTGGATAGAAGAAAGAATTGCCTTCGTCATTTCATTGTTCAATAAACACCAAATACAGACAAATGAGCAAGCAATTATCATGATCAAAGAAATTACACATAATATCTCTTAACTGCATCAGAGTTGATGGCCATGTCGGTGTTTCTTCCTTCAATATCTGTCAGACACAAAGCTCCATTGGATAACACCTTGGTCACAGTATAAGGTCCTTGCCAATTTGGGGCGAACTTGCCCTTCGCTTCAGTTTGATGCGGGAGAATCCTTTTCAACACTTGTTGCCCTACTTCAAATTTTCTGAGGCGCACCTTCTTATTGTAAGCTCTTTCCATTCTCCTCTGATACAATTGGCCATGACATACTGCTGCCAATCTCTTTTCATCAATTAAATTCAACTGATCCAATCGAGTTTTGACCCATTCGTCATCATCAATCTCAGCTTCAGCATTAATTCGGAGAGATGGAATCTCAACTTCTGCTGGTATTACTGCTTCAGTTCCATATACCAACAAGTAAGGAGTTGCACCTACTGAAGTGCGGACAGTAGTGCGATAACCCATTAATACAAATGGTAGCTTTTCATGCCATTGCCTAGACCCTTCTACCATTTTTCTCAATATCTTCTTTATATTCTTATTTGCCGCCTCAACTGCGCCATTTGCTTTAGGACGATATGGGGTGGAATTACGATGTGTAATCTTGAACTGTTGACATACTTCTTTCATCAACCCACTGTTAAGATTAGCACCGTTGTCCGTGATGATCATTTTTGGAATCCCAAATCTACAGATGATATGGGAATGCACAAAATCCACAACTGCCTTCTTGGTCACTAACTTGAAAGTTTTAGCTTCAACCCATTTGGTAAAATAGTCAATGGCTACCAGAATGAACCTGTGACCGTTGGAAGCTGCTGGCTCAATCGGTCCAATGACATCCATGCCCCATGCCACAAATGGCCATGGTGCTGACATTGTATGCAACTCCGTTGGCGGAGAGTGAATCAAATCTCCGTGTATCTGGCACTGATGGCACTTCCATACAAAATTTATACAATCACGCTCCATGGTGAGCCAGTAATATCCTGCCCGTAGGATGTTCTTCGCCAACACGTATCCGCTCATGTGCGGTCCACAAACTCCGGCATGTACCTCTGTCATCACTGTTGTTGCTTGACCTGCATCTATACATCGCAACAATCCCAAATCCGGGGTTCTTTTGTACAACACTCCTCCACTAAGAAAAAATCCATTTGCCAATCGTCGAATAGCTCTCTTTTGATCTCCAGTCGCCTGCTCCGGGTATATTCCCATTCTGAGGTATTCTTTGACATCATGAAACCATGGCTCGCCATCCATTTCCTCCTCTATCATGCTACAGTAAGCATGCTGCTCATGAACCTGGATATGTAATGGGTCAATATGAAATTTTTCTGGGTGATGCAACATTGATGCCAAGGTGGCCAGTGCATCAGCAACCTCATTGTGAACTCTTGGAATGTGTCTGAATTCCACCGATCGAAATTGCTTACTCAGATCGTGCAAACATTGTCGATATGGTATAAGCTTTAAATCACGCGTCTCCCATTCACCTTGAATTTGATGTACCAGGAGGTCCGAGTCCCCCAAGACCAAGACGTCCTGTACATCCATGTCTGCAGCTAATCTTAATCCCAAAATACAAGCCTCGTATTTAGCCATGTTATTGGTGCAATAGAATCGCAGTTGTGCCGTGATAGGATAGTGATGTCCTGTTTCTGAAATGAGAACTGCTCATATCCCAACACCTTTCGAGTTTACGGCTCCATCAAAGAAAAGCTTCCATCCTGGTTCCTCTATTGATTCCACCTCATCTACGTGCATCACTTCTTCATCGGGGAAATACGTCCTCAATGGCTCATACTCTTCATCAACAAGGTTTTCAGCCAAGTGATCAGCCAACGCTTGGTCCTTCATGGCCGTCCTCGTCACATAGACGATATCAAACTCCGTGAGTAATATCTGCCACTTTGCTAGCCTTCCCGTGGGCATAGGCTTTTGGAAGATATATTTCAATGGGTCCAAGCGTGAAATGAGATAAGTAGTATATGAAGATAAATAATGTTTCAACTTTTGGGATACCCAAGTAAGGGCGCAACATGTCTTCTCTAGATGAGTATACTTAACCTCATATACTGTAAACTTCTTGATGAGATAGTAGATGGCTTGCTCTTTTCTCCCTGTACTGTCATGTTGCCCCAGTACGCAACCAAATGAATTTTCCAGTACCGTTAGATAGAGAATCAATGGTCTTCCAGGTTCAGGTGGAACTAGCACGGGCGGATTTGATAGATACCCCTTGATTTGGTCAAAGGCTTCCCGACATTCCATCCTCCATTCTACCGCAGCATCTTTCTTCAACAACCGAAATATGGGCTTACAAGTTGCCGTGAGTTGAGCAATGAATCTGCTGATGTAATTCAATCTTCCCAATAGACTCGTTACCTCCGTTTTATTCTTTGGCGGTGGCAAGTCCTGGATGGATTTGATCTTGGATGGGTCCAACTCAATGCCTCGTCGGCTAACGATG
Source organism: Nicotiana noctiflora (assembly GCA_032618575.1). NCBI lineage: Eukaryota > Viridiplantae > Streptophyta > Magnoliopsida > Solanales > Solanaceae > Nicotiana > Nicotiana noctiflora. The sequence goes on from JASVEL010002743.1 coordinate 166,794, forward strand.
AATCCCAACAACTTTCCTGATGGAACCCCAAAAGCACATTTGGCCGGGTTGAGTTTAATATCATACCTTCGAAGTCTTTGAAAACACTTCCTTAGGTCCATTATATGGTCCTCTTGCCGTCTAGACTTTATGATCACATCGTCCACGTACACTTCAATCTCTTTGTGTATCATGTCATGGAACACAGTGGTCATTGCTCTCATGTACGTTGCCCCAGCGTTCTTCAAACCAAATGGCATTACCCTGTAGCAATAGGTTCCCCATGGCGTAATGAAAGCTGTCTTTTCTGCATCTTCTTCATCCATCAAGATCTGATGATATCCTGCATAGGAATCCACGAAGGATCCGATCTCGCGCCCCGCGCAATTATCAATCAGGATATGGATGTTGGGCAATGGAAAATTATCCTTAGGGCTTGCTTTGTTGAGATTGCGGTAATCAACACACACCCTGATCTTTCCATCCTTCTTCGGTACTGGTACAACATTGGCCAACCAATCGGGATATCGAGTGACGCGAATAACTTTGGCTTGTAACTGTTTAGTTATTTCTTCCTTAATCTTGACACTCATATCTGTTTTAAACTTCCTCAATTTTTGCTTGACAGGAGGGTAGGCCGGGTCAGTGGGCAATTTGTGAACCACTAAATCAGTGCTCAATCCTGGCATGTCATCATATGACCATGCGAAAACATCTTTGAATTCAATGAGGGTTTTGACTAGCTCTTCCCTAGTACTTGACTCAATATGGATGCTGATTTTTGTTTCCTTAACATCATCTGTACTCCCTAGATTGACAGCTTCAGTTTCATTTAAATTGGGCTTCGGTTTCTCTTCGAACTGGCATAATTCCCTACTTATTTCCTCAAAGCCTTCATCCTCTTCGCATTCGGATTCATTATTTAACTCAAACTCTGGTTCAACTAAGTTGGAGTTGGATTGATTATTTAGACTAGGTCGAGGATCCGTTGTGCATTCCATGTCTTTAGGACCAGTAACAGAAGAACTGTTCAGAAAAGAAGAAGTAAAAAATTAAAATCAAAAAAAGAAAGGAAACACTTTCGTTCTTATTAAGAAAATACGGAACAAAACAGTTTCACACTTTGAAGAAAAATACAAACAAAACAAAAGGATTACAATTCTGGGATAACCCAGGAAACAAGAAAGGAAATCCAAAGCTGACTACCAAGACTCCCTTCGAGTGGGAAGAGGAGTGGCCGCCCAGTTGTTTATTTTAGCTTTAGGCCCTACAAATTGTATGTCCGCTTTGCTGGAACCCTCTCCAGCTTCTAACATGTAGACATCAGCAAACATTTTTTCAAAGGTCAGTTCTAAATCCCAATCTATACCGATCAATGGTCCTTGGATTTTCGGAACCGCTAATTTCTTAGCCCTTGCTTTGATGAAAGATTTGGACAGACGTGGAACTGGTTTGGGGAGAACCCAAACTCTCTTCTTCATTCTCCTGGCCCGTTGTATATCCTCCACAGTGGGTTTGAACCCCAATCCAAATGTCCCTGAATTTTCGGGCAAAGATACAGGCTCAACAATACCCTGAAGCCCTACCCCAGGCCTTTCCCTGGCACAAACCCATTTCCCAACATCTCTGAGATTGTCATGACGGTTGCGGGAGCTATGCCATGAAGTGTGAAGTTCTTTCCTTCAGAAATTTCTGCAGCTGGAACCCCGTCGAAGATTTGGTACACCCACGGTCCTTTGTCATCTTCTATCTCTATAAATGGTATAATATCATCTCCCCCAAAGATTTTGCCGTCAGATCCGTACACAATAATCTCCTGTCTGTCCCATTCAAATTTCACCATCTGGTGTAATGTGGAAGGCACCGCTTTGGCAGTATGGATCCAAGGTCGCCCAAGTAGGAAATTGTAGGATACTGTCACGTCGACCACTTGGAACTCCATGGTGAACTCAACTGGACCAATGGTTAATTCCAGTATGATATCACCCACCGTGTTGGTACCACTCCCGTCGAAACCTCTGACGCAGACGCTGTTCTTACGAATCCGGTTGTGATCCACTTTCAACTTGTTTAAAGCAACTAAGGTACAGATGTTGGCACTAGATCCATTATCAACCAATACTCGAGTGACCACCGAGTCTTCGCACTTTACCGTTAGGTATAGGGCTTTGTTGTGTTCGGTGCCCTCTACCGGTAGCTCATTGTCAGAAAAGGTCACCCGATTCACTTCGAAGATTTTCTGCACCATCTTCTCTAAGTGATTTACCGAGATTTTGTCCGGAACGTGAGCCTCGTTCAGGATTTTCATCAGCGCCTGGCAATGGTCATTGGAATGGATCAACAAAGACAACAGTGAAATTTGAGCCGGAGTCTTCCTCAATTGCTCCAGAATGGAGTAATCTTGGGCTTTCATTTTCTTCAAAAATTTCTCGGCTTTTTCATCCGTCACTGGCTTATTTGTTGTTGTTGAGTTGGGCTTTCTTAACTCAGCGGGAGCAAAGCATCTCCCTGAACGAGTCAATCCCTGGGTCTCACACATGTTCTCTTCCAACTCCTTGCCCTGGTATGTTACTGCTGCTTTTTCATATCTCCAAGGCACCATCTTATTGCTAATTATCGGCAATTGAACTACCGGTTTGACAATGAACGGGTCTCGGCAAACTCCTTTTACCACTAACACGGGTGCGAGTGGCGCCCCCAATACTACCACTTTGGCGGATCCTGATTTCTCTGGAGCAACAACTGCATTCTCTTCCACTATCACTGTAGACTTACCCTTTAACTTTCCCTCACTTATCACTGCTTCCTTATCCGCTATTTTGTCTTTCGGAACAGCTCGGATCATCATCACTGTCTGTGATGGCTTCTTCGTCTCTCCTCCCTCATGCATAAACTCAATCATTTGAGTCTCGTGATGCGCCGGCAATGGGTTTTGATTAATGTTGGGCACTTCGGGTGTTTGGACCTCGATTTTGCATGTGTCAATGAGATCCTGCACCGCATGCTTCAATCTTCAACACTTTTCTGTTTCATGTCCTAACATCCCCGAACAGTACTCACAGCTCTTCGATTGGTCTATATTCTGGGGCGGGGGGTTTTGTACCCTAGGCTCGATAGGATTTAACAAACCTACCTGCCTCAACTTGTGGAATAAGGCGGTGTAGGTTTCTCCCAATTCGGTAAAGGCTCTTTGCCTTTGTACCCTATCGTTTCTGGAAGCTGTATTTCCACGAAAACCTGTTCATGTAGGGTTCCTGTAGGCCCTTGGTGGAGGATAAGCATTTTAGGGTGGTGGGTATGTGTTTTGTGGTGGATAGTTGCTTTGAGGAGGTGCATATGTATGTTGGGGAACCGGTGCGCGCCATTGTGGGCGAACCGGTGGTTGATTGTATGCCTGTGCCTGATGTACGGAGAAATGTGGCTCTTGATGGGGGTAATAGGATTGTGGAGGGTAATTTGGAATGTGGGGGTAATTTGGGTGAGGAGGTCTGAATTGGTGACGGGGAAAAGGACCTTTGGATCGGGACCAATCACCAGCCTCTATCATGGTGACATCCTCTCTTTTCTTCTTTCCGAGCGCACCTCCTGTGCCGCTCTGAATAGCCTGTGTAGTCGCTTTGATTGCCTGAATAACTCAAGATTTTGTTGGTCTTGAGACCTTCTTCTATCATGCTTCCCATTTTGACCACTTTATTGAACGATTTTCCCACTGATGTCACCAAATGGCCGAAGTAGGTCGGCTCGAGAGTTTGCAGAAAGTAATCTACCATTTCCCCCTCTCTCATAGGTGGATCAACTCTAGCCGCCTGTTCTCTCCATCGAAATCCAAATTCCCGGAAGCTCTCCCCGGGTTTCTTCTCAAGCTTTAGTAATGTGAGACGGTCTGGGACTATCTCAAGGTTGTATTGGAAGTGTCCGGCGAAAGCTTGTGCCAGATCGTCCCATGTGTACCACCTGCTTGGATCTTGTCTGGTGTACCACTCCAATGCCGACCCACTCAAACTCTGGCCAAAGTATGCTATCAACAACTCGTCTTTGCCTCCTCGCTCCCCTCATCTTATTACAAAAACCCCGCAAATGAGCCATAGGATCGCCATGCCCTTCATATAAATCGAACTTGGGCATCTTGAATCCCGCTGGTAATTGGACGTCAGGAAAAGGGCATAGATCCTTGTAGGCTACGCTGACCTGGTTGCCTAACCCATGCATGTTCCTGAAGGACTGCTCCAGGCTCTTGACTTTCCTTATCATCTCATCTTGTTCCGAGCTTTTGGCCGGATTTTCCACTTGGACTTCAAAGGGAGGAGTATAGGTGGAAGGTTCGGGTGCCCTGAAAGTGGGTTCTGGGGGGTAATATTGATTGTCGTGAACCTGAAATAATGGCTCACTTGATGATCTATGCAATGGAGCTGGGGGAGGTGCCACAAAGACAGGGACCTTTGGTGGAGGAGGGTTTTGATTTGGTGGCGGAGCTGGGTGGTCATAAGCATCCATTCCCTGGTGGTAATGAAGGTCCGGGATTCTTGTTGAGGGACCGGGAGAAAGGTATTCTGGGGTAAATCCCGGTGGAAAGGTAGGAGGAGTAGGTACTTCAAGACCCTTTTGTGTTCTGGCCAGCGCCGTCTGCATTTCGCTCATTTCCAACCGCATCTGTTCCATTTTTTCAAGAGCTTCTTTGAGCATCTGGCTCATTGCTTTTTCTGACTCATTACTTTGATCTGACCCAGTCATAATTTTAGGTATAGGTCCTTTCGATCTTGTGTGATATCTGTGTGATGCCAGTACACTCTTAACACTAACTGGATTATAGAAGAAAACAACGAACTTGTTAGTGTTAAAATTTTAACAGATATGGTAAAAGCACATTGGAGATGCAAATGTCCTTATGCAATGAACCATTTCTATTATGCTTTTGCTCAAACCGCATGCGTCATCCCGTCTTATTATTTATGCCTATCCATTATTTCTCTCACTTCTTTTATTCAATTTCCCTTTTTTTTGTGAACAGTGGTCGAATCTTATGTAGATTGCCTACGTATCATGTCCCCGCATGAATCAGACCCTAGCGTATTTCATGTTAATCAAAACAAAACACAAAATTTCAGAAATCTTTTTATTTATTTGACAAAATTACAAACCAACCATACAATATGAAGACAGCAGACTAGACAAGCAAAAGATTTGGACTAAGGGTACATCAGGGCTTTGAGTTTTGGTTCCCGCGAGGCATCATTCGGCCTTTCCGCGGGCGTTGGCGCGAGTTCCCTTTGTAAGCTTCTCAATTCATCCATGATTTGATGGACATAACTCATGATTGCAGCGAAGAGGTTAGGTCGGGGCATTTGCTCACATGCCAGGCACCTCATTGTGACGTAATGCCCAAGCTCTTCAATTCTCCTTCTGACCCTATCTCTTTTGATAAGCATCCGCTCAATTTTTTGAGTTTTCATTCCTAGCTCTTGAGCGTTGTAAAAGAGTTGATTTTGAAGCGTCTGCATTTGCTTTTCCATTTGGGCCATCATGTTATGACAATATTTCCTATCAGCCTGGAAGCTTCTTGTGTGTCGGGAATGACGTTCTTCCAGGGTGGATATTATTTCCCTTAATGCGCAAATGCTCCCTTCATAGTCCTTTTTTATTTGTCGCAAGTACTCCCTTCGTTCTGCTGCACCTCTGGCCCATCTAACCTGCATTCTCTCCCTGCTAGCCTCAGACCTCTCCAACATTTCTTGGCTTTCTTTGAGCCGTTGGTTCAATTCGTTAATCAACCTTTGATCAGCTCGGCTTCTTGGTTGATTGTTGGCCTATTTTCTGATTCGCCAGATTTGAGCCTTGAGAGTGTCCTTTTCTTGAGCCAATCTGTTTTTGACCCCCTCATCTGCAGCAGCTTGCATACTCTTCTCGAATTGAAGGTCCTGGACCTGCTGTTCTATCTTACCAATCTTCGTCCTGTAACCTTCTTCCTTTGCTAGCCAATTCCATTGCTCTTGTGAATCTTCCGTGAACTGTTGGACATGGGCTTTTTTAGCAGACTTCTGACGAATCTGAAACCTTTTCCCGAACCAAACATTGTACTTTGGGTCTACCTCACCCTTAGCCAGTTCTCGAACCATAGTCTTAGGCTCAAGGAATCTACATTCATGCCACAACTTTCTAATCTTTTCTTCGGGGAATACAACTCCTAGGCTCAATTCAATGGCGTGCTTGCTTAGATCTTCATCAATAGGAATAACCTGAAATCTTCCTAGCTGACGTAATACTCGATGAGGAACATATGGTTGGATACCATCAGAAGAACATAACATTCCACGGCTGCCATGTATATTACTTCAGTATCAGGTAACCACCCGAACGCCCATTTAACCTAATCGGCTTCTATTGAACTTAATCTTGCAAGCCATGCTTCGACGCCTTCGGGGAATACAGCGCTTATCATCCGTTCCTCAAAACCACTAATACAGCTTTTTCCAGTCAACCCATGGTTCATGTATCGTGCCCGGTGATGGAGGTGTTCTTGCATCCACAATTGGAGTAATAGATTGCATCCTTGAAAGAAATCGCCCCCTTCTCGGCATACAGTCAAGGCTCGGTAGATTTCGGACAAAACCAAAGGGACTACCGTGCTGGTAGCTTTTTTGATTGCAGCATCGGCTATTCCTACAAGATTTATCTCTATTTTCTTATATTCCCGTGGACAAATCACAATACCCAGGAATGTCGTTATGAATGCTAGAATTCGTCTGGTCTCCCACTTGATTCTATTCCCAGCGTGAGTTAGTCCAAGATTTGACTCTTCAAAACCCCGAGGAGTACCATACCGTTGGTATAAGAATTGGAGATCGCAACATCCTTCTGATAAATCATCATTTTGCACCTTCCGACTAATGCTTAGCAAATCCAGAAACCCATGCGGAGATACCGGTCTTGGTGAAAGAAGGTATTGTCCTCTTAATTTCCCATTTAATCATGCATAGCCTGTAATCTCCTCTAGTGTGGGTGTAAGTTCAAAGTCAGCAAAACGGAACACATTGCGGGTTGGATCCCAAAACGATATTAGTGCCTCGATGATATCTTTCCTTGGCTTGATATTCAACAGATTGACAAAACCTCCCAAAATTCTTTCCACTATCTTTTTACTACTGTCTTTCAAATCATTCCACCACATGTGGAGCTGTTGAGGGACCTCGCTAAAGACTGAAAATGGTTCATTCTGATTTGTGCTCATCCTGCACATTTATTAAGGTGATTAAAGAAAGAAAAACAACTTTGTTTTACTAAAATAAAACTCAGTTTTCAATCACGGCCTTTCAACGCCTCGGGGACAAAGATTTTAAGGCTGTGTGGGTTAATTGATCAAAATCTAAAAATGGACCCAAAGGTGGCTATTTATACAAAATCAGCCTTCCGGCGTCCCTTTCGGGAACATTCGGCTGTTTTTGAAAACAGCATCACTTACTTATTTACGACGAAAAATTAATTTCGATATTTTTTTGGCTATTTTTGCAAAAGGGGAGGTTGGACCTGATAAAGATTGCCTACGTATCTCACATCCAATGAGAATCAAACCCGTGTAGTTCGGTTTTAATAAAAGCAAACTACAATCTGTAAAAAAAAAATTTATTTTACTGAAAAACAAATAAACTATTTTTTTTATTTTAAGAATAAAACACAGAAATTCTTTTTTATTATTTTTTTTTAAAAAAAACAAACTATTAAAAAGAATTCTCCATATTTAAAAATCGGTCAACATGCAAGTCTGAAGCAAATAAATGCGTAAAACAAACATGATGCAGCAGGATGGTCTTTTCATTTCAGGTCACCTGTCCTAGACGGACCCAACCCCTGTGTTGAGTCCCCTAAGTCAAATGCAACATGATGCAAATAAACGTTCCTACTAGGGATCCGGCATGAAGCTTTGTTATTCTAGGTTCAAAAACCTGGGTTTATTGTTCTAGACCTGGCTTACCCGAGCGGACAGCTCGAGCCGAGGAGGAGGCAGCAACCCGGGAATACAGAAGCTTCACCGGTTTTGCAACTTATCCAAACCTCGTTCTAAAGTAGGAATTAGACACTATACAGAAAAGAAGTCACACGAAGTGCACCCTTCTTCATGATTTAGAAGACTCAGAGAGGAGATTGGTTTCGGTACAGTTTATATGTACAATTCATAAAAATATCAAAGCGGTAAAAACAACATTTAGCACATTAAATACAAACATATAATAAAATCAGATGATAATAAGCCAAATATAACAATTATTCAAAGCTCGAATTCTTAAACCTTGAACCAGTGGTTCTGGGTCTTAAAGTCCCCAGCAGAGTCGCCAAAGCTGTCACACCTCCTTTTGGCGCTAACCCGCGAGGGCGCGAGGAGTTTTTTCCAATTAAAGGACAATCGAAACAGGATTTATTTATTAATTCGGAGTCGCCACTTAGGAGATTTAAGGTGTCCCAAGTCACCGGTTGAATCCCGAATCGAGGAAAAGAATGACTCTGTTTAACAGTCCGCGAACCAGAAATCCGGCTAAGGAATTCTATTAACCCGAGAGAAGGTGTTAGGCATTCCCGAGTTCCGTGGTTCTAGCACGGTCACTCAACTGTCATATTTGGCTAAAGTTCTTGATTCTAATACATATTATCCTATTTTGTGCATTTTTAGAATTAATTACCGCTTTTCGTCAAATTAGTTTTATTTTAAGAAAATGAACGTCGTTTAAGGATATGTTTTTAGATCATGTCACATGAAATGCACCCGGATCCTCGACACATTCTTATTCGATATTTTTGTATTTGGATTTGGGTTGCATGAAATGCACACCCGTAATAGGAAGGTAAGATTATTAAGAAAAATTGCGTCTAAAGCAACTAGCGCAATATATCTTTTGGGAAGGCCATGAAATTCGCTAAATGGCATGTTCCGTAATCTAAGTAATATTTATTAAACAAGTACGAAGACCTCACAATTTATAATTATTTTTGGCGAGGCATGCCTTATTTATTTTAAAAGGACAACGCTAAAGTGACTACATTTTTTTTTCCTATTAAGCCTGTCTCAAAATTAAAAAAAATAATTAATTACGAGTTTAATAATATGTAACACATTAGTTGCTAGATTAATATCAATATTGATGGAAGAAAATTAATTTAAAAAAAAAACAAATAAAAAATGAAAAATAAATAAAAAAATTCGAAATTAAAAATAAAAATAAAATTTCGAAATTATAAATATGATAAAAAATAAAATTTCGAAATTATAAATAAAAGATAAAAGTGAAATTTCGAAATTGTAAATATAATAAAAATAAGATTTCAAAATTATAAATAAAAGATAAAATTTGACAACTAAATACTCAAAAGAAATTAAATATAGCTAGATTTAAACTTACGTTGTTATGCGAACTAAATACTCAAAAAAATTAAATAAATTTGTTTCATTGACTTTCATGACTGAAGAGTAAAAGAAATGCTATTAATTGAATTTTAAACAAACTGATTATCAATGTAAAAGCTACCCGTAAAGAAATGTGAAATAACTATGAATTAAACTAAACATGAATATATATCATTTTAAGTAAAAAAAATTATATCATCATTCGTTCATAGCAAATAAAAAAAAACCTTCACTTTAAATCAGTAACCTTTTAATTACACTTCAAATGGTCCAACTACATAAGCTATACTAAAATTGGATACATGAGCTTAAAAAAAAGCCGCTATTATAATCAACAACACCCCAGGGACGGCCCAAACAGAAACACAAAATGAGATAGTCCTTATTAAAACAGGTTTGTGCTTTAAATAAACACACTGTAGCGAATTCAACTAAAACATCAATTAAATTCAGCAAGCCGAATAGATGATTTCATCAATTTGATCTAAAACATGTACTCTATTTTTTTCGATATGATAACAAGGAGAATTCGAACATGTACCTGGAATTCGAATTAGAAACAAAAGAGAAAGGTCAGCCACGACACAGCAGCAACAACGGATCAGCAATTTGAATCCAGCATCAATTTCAGAAACCAGTTGAAATTCCCAGCAATACCAAATAGCAACCAAAGCAGAACTAGAATCAAACCAGACTTAAACCCAAAATATTAACCAAACAAAATTCCGTTACACACTCCGAAAGACCGATTTAACTCTATCCGTGTATTTCTATATATATTTTTTGAATCTCTTTTCAGATTGAATTTCTTTGCTGTTTTTTTCTTTCCGTGAATCAGTATATCACATCTTCTCTGTCTTGTCTATTTCCAGGTCTTATAAGACTTCAAATCTCTTTTTCTCCTGATTTTAAGCCTTAGTGGACAATTAACAATACTATCTTTAACCCTTAAAATCAGCAAATGTTGTCTCCACTACCAGTTGTCTTTCCCCCTTTTTTATTACCCCACTAAATTAATACTTATTAACTAATATTATGTTGTCTCACTCATCTTTAACAGAAATGCAGTCCAAATAGATAATCAATACAGTTTTTCAATTCAAGTTCTTATAAGAGTTTGATTTTTTACTTTTGCTAAACCAACCCCATAAGACTTAATTGAAAATCATATGCTTATGAGACACAACTTCTAACAATAGAAGCAAACACAAATGATAATATGATAGATATACTTACTAAATGAAAAAGTAAAATTCAAATAAAATCGAGTAGAACACAATCAGAAGAAACCCGGATTGAATCACAGACCGGATAAAAATCAACGCACGACAATGGAAACCCGAATGACGACCTCAACGAACTCAAATTCAACCACAACGAACGTTAAACCAGCAACTAAAATCAACAATCTTTCAAATCTCAAACGAATATCATGATTTTAATATCAGAAACCAGAATAAAAAATGAAGGAGTAGAAGCCCTGTTATATACATTTTCTGTAATTTCAAATAATCTAAAAATCTAAATCTGCAAACTACAAGTATCCTTCACCATTGTTTTCCCGTTTGATATTGTTCTTGTTCGCCTTTGCTTCTCGTTATTTGGCTGAAGAATATGAAACAAAGAAGCAACGGTGGTCGGCGGTTGAAGAAGGTGGAACGATGGGGTTGTCGAGCTGCGGCGGCTGTCTTGTTCGTGGGAGGGAGTGGTCGTTGGTGTGAGGCTGGTGGTTGTTTTTGGTAGTTCACCGGCGGCGTTGGAGGCGAAGGAGATAAGCCATGGATGTTGAGGTCGCCGGTGGTTGTTTCGGACGGCGAAGATCTGTTTCTCGCCTGGTTTTTCCAGTGACAGGCTGGGGCGGTGGGATTTTATGAGAAGGATTGGAGAAGAGTGAGGATGCGTTGGTGAGAGGACGAGATTGACGAAGGAGCTCGGTGATTGTAAGGGTTTTGACGGTTGCTTCCTCCATTGATGATACAAATCATATGTACACTGGCGGATAAAAGAAAATCAGAGAGAAGGCGACACAGTATTAGGGTGGGTTGGGGTTGTTTGGGTGGTAGGGTGCGAAAAAGATGAAAACCGAACTTGGGGGGGTTGGGTTGTTAGCTGTGGCGGCTGGGAGATAAGTGGGTGTTGTTCTCTTTTGATTTAGGGTTAGGGAAAACAAATGAAATGAAATATGAGAGGGGTTGTTTGGGTTAGGGGCGGACCGGGTCGGTTTGGGTATTGGGCGGGTTTAAGGGGTGGTTCTGGATGGGTTGAGAATGTGATTTGGGCTCAGAAGAATTAAGTTAAAAAATGGCCCAAATTTGATTCTCTTCTCTTTGTTGTGTTATTTTCTTTTCTTTTATTTCCTTAAAATAAAACTAAAATTCTAAAATCCTAAATTAACTTATAGAATTAAATTAGTCTATAAAATTACTAGTTAACTTCAAATAATAACTATCACATACAATAACAATTTAAAAATAAAATTACACAATTTGGACATTAAATGCTAAAAAGTACAAAAATACATATTTTTGTTATTTTTCATTTTCGTAAAACCAACTTAAACACTCTAAATTGCAAACATGAATTTTATATACAAATGCAATATATTTTTATATTTTTAAAATAATTTAGATATATAAACATGAACGCACAAATACAGATTATAGAAGAAAAATAACAAAAAAAAAATCCGCAAAAATTGCAAACCACACAAAAGTATTTTATTTTGAATATTTGGGAGTAACTCTCATATAGAGCAAAAATCACGTGCTCACAAATCCGGCTGGTCATTTTGAGAATTTAAGCTCCGTTAAGCGGTATAAGGTCTTAAACAGCTTCATGTTATGTGTATCGACTTACGTGCATGGTTGAATTTTGTTATCACGGCATTTGAGGTTGATATGGAAGGAGGATTCTAGTTTTGAAAGCTTAAGTGGAAAGAATTTGACCAGAATAAGACTTTTGAGTAAACAACTCCGAAATGGGTTTTAGGTGATCTCAACATCTTCGTATGGTGCTTATGGACTTAGGCGTGCGTCCGGGTTCTGATTTGGAGGTCTGTAGAGTAATTTGAGGCGTTTCGGCGAAAGTTGAAAAAGTTGAAGTTTGAAAAATGGAGAAGTTTGGCCCATAGTTGACTTTTGTTATATCCGGCTCGGAATGAGATTCCAAGAGTTGGACCATATCCATTATTTCATTTTGGACTTATCTATAAAGTTTTGGCGTCATACTGACTTGATTTGATAGGTTTCCATGCGAGTTTTGGAAGTTGGAAGATTTGAAAGTTCCTAAGTTCAATTCATGGTGTGATTTGTCTTTTTGGTGTTGTTTGAAGTGATTTATGACCTCGAGCGAGCCCATTATAGGTTATATGACTTATTTGTGTGTTTAGACGGGGTCCTGGGTGCCTGGAGTGGGCTACGGGTCATTTTCCCTTATATTTGGACGACTGATATATGTCACCTGATTACCTCCTTCGTGTTCGTGTTTAACCTCTCGCGTTCGCAAAGGTTTTCCTTTCTCCTTCTTCGCATTACCGTAATAGAATTAGAAGTTGGAGGGATGGGGGCTATCTCCATTTTGCGTTCGCGTCACTCTTCATGCATCAGCGAAAGCTTCTGTTCCTTACTCTCCGTATCCGTGTTCGCACGATGGGCTTTTCTTGGCAGCTTCAGTTTTCTTCTTTGCGAACGTGATGCACAAATACCTAGGTGGACAGAATATATTTCTATATCACGGTTTACACTATTTTTATCATATCTTAACTTGTGGAGCGCGATATTAAGCGATTCTTTGAGGGGTTTTCAAGCAAAATGATTGGGCAAATATTTTCCACTTAGAATCTAACATATTCCATGATTTTATCTTCATTTATCATTTAATTTTAATTTTGAGTTGAGGAAAATGTTGGTTTTGAAAGAAAATTTCTAGAATGAAAAATCGTGATATGAGGGACCAAATGTTATCGGAATTCGATAATTTTGTATGATTGAACTCGTATCGGAATGAATATTCGATTTTTATAAAATGTGTCGGGTTCTGAGGTGCAGGTCTGGGATCGACTTTTGGACCAATTTTTGGATTTTGTTAAAATTTAATACTTTATGATCCGAATAGTTTCTTATGTACTTTATTTCTCCTTTGAAGTTAATTTGGTAAGATTTGAGCCGTCCGGAGGTCTTTTCACCCAAGAAGTATATCTTTGAATATCGATCTGTTCCCTTTGAGGTAAGTATTTTGCCTAACCTTGTGTGAGGGACTTCTCCTTAGGATTTTAGTATTCTATGTTGATTGTAGTTGGTGTATTACGAGTGCATGCTCAAACTTTATTTGTTGAAAATAGGTTTTTTAGGGTTCTTAGGTCTTTATATTTACTGTGTATGAATGTGTTCTTGGCATGAATGAGTTTTCTATTTATTAGCTTCACCTATACATGCTTAATTATAATTAATTTCTTCATGATTCACTCGTATTTCCTAATCGACTCCTATTTGACTTAGTTGAGGGATTTCGCCTCACCCATTATCATGTTATCTTGTTATAGATGCTTGTCTTATTTGCGAACTATCATCATCTCCTCATACATTTGTTTAGTCTTACGTAAAGGTAAGATCATATTTTCTTTATTGAATTGTCGAATATCCTCGTAATTGTTCAACCTTAAAAATAAAAATAAAACTAAAAAGAGTTTAGATAACCAATATCTTTGTTGACTTGCCTTTATTTGGGATTACTTGACTGATATTGATTTTCTTGTTGTTGACTTGTGTATTGTGGGGTCGTTGCTACATGTTAGTTTTCCCTTTGTTGAATTGTTCCATTTATCCCAACATTCTCTTCTGTGGTTACCCCTTGTGAACTTGTTCTACCGTTTCTTTGTGATTTACAATTCTTGAGTTGATTTACATGTCGTACCTTGTCTTCTTTTCGTTGTTGTTGTTGTACATGTTGTGGTGATGTACGAGTTTTCTGCCGTGCGATAATTGTTTTCTCTGTTGGTTGGTCTGGACATTTACTTTGGGACTACTGAACGGTATTCCGTGAGATCTCCTTGCATATTAACGATATGGACTACAGGACAGTATCCCAGGATATACTCTGCACATTTACTTTGGGACTACAGAGCAGTATTCTCAGAGATCCCCTTACATATTTACGATTGAGAATACGGAACGGTATCCTGGAAGATTCCTCGTTATTATCATTGTGTCCTGAGTTGTGTTTTCCATTGATCATATTCCTGTGTAAACATTAATTCCATGTGATGTCTGTTTCATTCCTTATGCTTATTAGCTAGTATGAACTATGCTAGAACACTTGCACAAGAATATACGTGGCTAAGCACCCTAATCAGATAGGATATTTTTTGATATTGCTGGCTTGCCTTCCATGTGAGAATGACTCTTTTGAGCATGTAAGTTGTCAGTATGATTATGAGGTGTGATGAGGGCATACGATGTCAAAGCGTTAGGGTTCAGGCATTGAGACTCGTGTTGTATGATTATAAGATGAAGTGTCACATTCGAAGGACATTTATTTGAAAAGCTTATATTCGAAAGGTATTTATTTTGTTGTGAGAACTATTTTTGAATAAAAAATAGATTTACTTGAAGAAAGTATATTTCGAAATGTTTTATTAATTGAAGGATTTGACTAGTCGATTAAAGTTTGTTGGCTAAGACCTAGTGTGAGACTGCGTTGCCAAGTTATGACTTGTCTTTGTTGTATTTGTGATTTCGGATTTGGCTTGTATTTTTCGTTTACTTTTCTATATTCTTCTTATGGTGTTCCGCTGCTACTTGATTTTTCCTACTTTATTGCAAGCACTGTTTTTATAGCCATATCGCGTAGTCATTATATATATAACTTATTTCTATTGTTTCTAAACTTATACTTGTTTAGTTTATTAGACCAATAGGTGTCTTGACTGTACTTCATCACTACTCCACTGAGTATAGTCTTGGTACTTACAAGGCACCGATGTGATGCTCTCATACTACACTTCTGCATATTTTTTTGTGCAGATCTAAGTATTGTTTGATAGTAGCTGTGCGGATTATTGGCGATGAGACTCAAGGTAGCCTTGTTGATGCGTTCGCAGGCTTCAGCGTCACCTTGCTGTTTTACATTTACACTATTGTACTTATTTTCATACGGTAGTATTTAAAATTTATAGTGAAACTCTGTAAAGCTTATAACTTGTATTACGTGATCTTGGGAATTATAAAATTTATAGAGATTTTTGCTTAGAGATTGTTAATTTTCATTATTACTGTTGTATTTCAATATGAGTTAGGTTTACTCAACTTCAAAGACCAGGTGCTATCACAATACTCAAACAAAGGAAAAATTGGACCGAGACAGTAACGAACGAGATTTAGTTGAACCATTACTAATAATCAATGTGAAATGTCCAAAGTGTAACTTTGTTAGGCTGTTTTACATGGGCTAAAATGTTCTATAAGAGCTAGATCATTTGACAAGTGTCGGGTACTTCTTCATTTGGGAAGCAATAAAGTAGTTTTAGAAAAAGTCATGTTTTGTTTTATATAATTCTTAGTTAATTTACCACGCCATTAACTTTACAGATACACTTACATGAGAGGTCTGCATTTAATTTGCTCTATTAATGGAGCCTATAATTTCAAATAACCCAAAAAATCACATTCTCTTCATATATTCTCATAGCCTAATTAATATTTATACCATAAAGAAGCTTACAATTGTTGTTTAGTGCTAAAGTAGTAACGAATTATCTCAACAAAACTTGCATTTTTTTTTTCCATTGGTGAGAACAAACAACAACAACTACCCAGTATAGTCTCACAGGGTGGGGTCTGGGGAGGGTAATATGTACGCAGGCCTTACCCCTACCCGATAGGGCAGAGAGGCTGTTTCCAATCGACCCTCGGCGAAAGATCGAGAAAAGGAAAAAAGAACAAAAACAAAAACAAACAAAAAAAAAACATTAGTGACTCGAGAATAAACCACAAAAAACTGACATATAAAAGGGCAAAGTAAACAAAGCAACAGCATGAACGAAAGGCATTAGTAATTCTAGGAGTATTCATAGAGATATTAACCTATTGGGAACCATTCCCCTCGACTCATCCTATCCCGCAAAATAATAACGGCGAAGCTTCCATATATCCTTGTGGAAAACCACACACGGTTTCCAGGTCATTGCCAAAATTAGAGGGAGACAGCTAAACAATTTTCTTCATCACTCTTTATTATAGTCATTATTGCGAAAAGTGAACTTTGAATACTACGTAGTGCATTTACAACAAAGAGCTATGGTATTCTTCTAATAAAAAAATATAAAAAAGACAAAAAAGAGAGAGGATGAGATAATCTTTAGCAGATATTAGTATTGGATTAAAGGTGATAGAGTACTTGACAGAAATATTTGGTGGAAGTAAGATTTGTTACTACTTTCATGAAATATATATAAAAAAGAAAAAGTTAAGTTTTAAAAAATCAGAAAGTTCATAAATCTTCCTTTGGGATTAAATGCATACAATCTTGCTTTTGTTCAAGTTCATATCTACTACTCCCAATTTAGTTTAATTCGAAAAAGTGACAATTCAAATCATTTGGGCATCTGCCCAGATCTTATAAGTTTTATTATCTTTTATTCATAATATTTAATAATTCCATCAAGGATAACTTTAGGCTTCGAATGATTTACGTGCCTTCACTCGAAATTCCAGATGGGTTGCAGCTTCAGTTTGATATGTATTTAAAATATTAAATTACAGTTTATACGAAACTTTATTTGATTCTCCAAGTCTTAGTCTTTTCCCCATTATTAATGTTGTTGAGATTGCGATTGCAAATACATGTATATAAAACTATATATAATTATAAAACTATATATAATTATAAAAGTTACTTATCTTCAAAGATGCCTCCTAACTTGTTGATTTCCTGTAACATACGATGAAGTTGGAAGCTTTTTGTAACTTGAGAGTCCATCACTCAAATAGTGACTCAACTATTCAGCATTACATAATAATTAAAGACATGTTTTTAGTATGTAACAAAAAGTCACTTTATTATTTCTATAGCACTCAGAAGGTCACTCAACTAGATTTTTCAAATTTTCGGCGGGAATATTAATCTCTAAATTGTAGACCTCTATGTTTATTAATTCTTTCTTATAACGTTATTTTTTTACTCCGTAATATGGACTTATAGAATAAAAATCTTATTAAAAATTAAAAAAGGAAAAACAATTCCTGCCATATACATTATTGGAACAAAATAACTAAGCAAAGATTTCAAGCATATTGAATGTATGTTATAAATATATCTCTAGTTTAAATAATTATCTGTTTGTATTATATTAATGAAATATATCTTTAAAAGCTTTTACTCTTTTATTCTTAATAGTATAAATAAAGTTTTGAGTTTTTGTTGTTATTATCAAATTTATTGATACAAATAAGTTATTCTAATAAGAAAAATTGACTGTGCTCAACTATTTTTCATCAATATCAGGTGCTTAACTCTTACTTTGTAAGCCAAGCATAATTTTCAATATAATGATTTTAAAAAATTAGTCATTGAGATAGTGTACACACGCAATCCACATATATCAAGTCTAATTAGATAATAATTTAAATAGTGGGTTAAAGGAATATTTGGGTTAGCTTTAGTATCATTTGTTATATTTGACCAAAATCGCTATAAAATTAGCAGCGTAATTGTAATTTGTCGGTCACATTAATTCAAACAAGAATATTATCCCCACAATTTAGAGTTCGAGACTGCAAACGATAGTTATGTTTTTTTATTTTTAATAGCGACTACTCAGAAATTTGAAAAAATAAAAGAAAAATATAGTTTGCAGTTCCCAACTACAAACTATAGTCTCAGCAATTTATGTAGTTTGCTCAAATCTTTTTCTTTTTTAATAATTTTATAATATAGAGTATAAAAAGAAAAACTATGGTATTAAAAAATATTAAAAATAAAGATTGATAATTTAGAAGGTGAAATAGATATTTGACCACCAAAAGTTTGAAAATTTTAGTTGATTAAGTTTCACAGTACTATTGAAATAGTTAAATGAATTTTGTGCTATAAACAAAAGCAACATGATATTACTAGATAATTTCAGAAAGTTAATTAATTATTTGAATAATGAACTCCTTAACTTGCTCACTTCAAGCTTCTTTGACGTTCACCTTCTGCTCTAAAATAAAGGGGAAAAAAAGAAAAATACATAAATAGTCTCTGAACTTCTCTCGAAATATTATTTATGGACCTAATTTTTTTCAGGAATTCTATTACAGCTTTAGGCTATCTAAAACATAGTAACTAATACCTCCTCCAAAGATATCGACTAACATCAAAAGCTAGTTGATTTTGGTGCAGTGTTTATACACGTGCTAACTTGTATTTCAGAGGATATTTTTTTTTCGGGTTAATTCATTTTTCTTTTGGTTTCTAATCCTATAGCATCCGGAAATTTTATTGATTAGTATTATTTCATTTTTCAAGTCTTAAGTAGATACACGGGTGTTTGAAAAGTTTTGAAGGTGCTTAATACCTAAATCACATGTTTTTAAGGTTATGTAGACAATTATTGGGGGAGAAGTAGTTTGGAATAAATCAGAAATGTTTAAGAGAAGAAGGGAACTAACTCGGACATGGCCTAATTACTTAAAAAGATTTATATCTAACTATATATAATGGATTGAGCTATGAGTTTAATATCAAATGAAAGCTCTCTGAGTTTGATTTCTAGAAGTTTAAATCGTTTGTCATTCTTATATTCTTACGAAAAGTTATGGCATTTTTACTTCGAAAAAATACATTAGATTCTCTATTGTAGTTAGTTATTCATTATTCTTTTCTTCCTTTCTAATACAGATTTTTAGTGGTGTGTTTCCTTTTTGATATTGAGTGTTGGACATGAGATACTTCTTTTAAAATAAGTGTAGTTTTTTTGTACTTGCCTGGTGCTTATATTTTGTATTCGTTGAAGGACAAATTAGTGAAATTACAATTTTATTAGGAGATAATTCCATATTGTATTACTTTTGCGTGTAGGCATACAAAAAAAAATAGTAAGCATGTGTGTTATTATAAGCAGGTGTGCTGAATCAAATCGATACAGCACTGCAAGAATAAAATCGATCCAGCACTACTCCATTGGTCTCTAATTAAATGTAGCTAATATTGTTCTTTGATGTGTAAATTGTACCTTTGATGCCGATTTTTGGAGATTTATTGTACAAAATTTAAATACACCATTGACGGACTTTGAAGCTTGAAACTCCTAACTTAGTTTGTTTGAGTTTTTAATTGTTTTGATCTGATCTTGTATGTGTTAGTTTGTAAAGTTGATTGGAGATTGTAGCTAAAGTTTTAGTCAATTTTGTGGAGATCTTATAGTAAAATTTAGAAATTTGGGTTGAAATATAGTTGAACCAAAGAAGAAGACGAATTTGTATTGTATACCTAAATATTATACAAATATACCATTTTAGTATACAATTCATTTCAACTATATACCCTATTAGTATATCTATATAGTAAATTGGTATCATATGCTAGTTGAGTTATTTTCTTGGTTGTATTAGCTGTATTTAATTGGTAAAATATTTAATTTTCTTTTAATAATTGTAATATAGTACAATATCTTGAAATACCTTATTATATTTATATGTGGTACACTATATTTTTTTTAATTTTTCTCTTTATGCACATGTTTTATGTAATATTAGTATAGTCATATAGTTAATGGGATTTAACTAGTAAAATTGTATATCATGTTGGTATAATTATATGCCATATTGGTATCATATGGTAGTTTGAACATTTTTTTGGTTGTCTTAGCTGCATTTTAAGTGAATTCTATTATGAAATTATTTATATCAACATGAGTTACAATAATGCTGAAATTTGTGTGCCGATGGACATAAATTATATGTATTAATAATTTTTATAGTTATAGGCAATTGTTGGAACGACCCCATACAACTATATGCTCTCTTAGTATAAAAAATGAACAAGTTGTTTTACGAATATTTAGCTTGCAATACGAGCAAGTAATTTTCTCATACTTTTATTGCATCCTTTAATGTTTTTGTATAGTTGCGGATAGTTGTAGTAATATTCTAGGAAAATCATATGCTCTGTTGGTATACATATATACCATAGTGGTATCGCATGGTACTAGAAGTCTTTTTTGCTACTTATACTTTTATTATTTTATTATCGCTTTTATTATAACTAGTATATATGGAGATTTGGTTGCCATAGATTATGTTTTCTTGCTCTATAACTGGTTGTATTACTGTTAATGGTAGAGTGTGTATTGATATTTATAGGGAAGGAGATCAACGTTTGTATGTCAATCACGTGTTGATTCTTAGAATCTGATTACATAATCTATGGTTCTCAACAACAGTCAATGTGATATTCAGTTATTAGATCAAGTGACAACTAATATTATTTCAGTTTAATAATTGATTTTTAAAAATAAGAAAAAAAATAAAATAAAAGGTATATTGTACTAGTTATATTAAGAAAAGATGAACAAATATTTATTATATCCATTATTTTTCTTATTTTATATAAAAAAGAATAATTTAAAAATAGTGAAAACGGTAAATGAAATTAGATTATGACGAGAGAAAAAATATAAAAAAAGTTAAATAAAATTCCAAATGGTAAAAAGGAAAAAATAAGAAGAAAACTAGAAAACAGAAAAGTAGAAAAGAAAAAAAAAAGAAAAAAAGAAGAAGTAAAGAAGCATAGAAATAAAAAAGAATTGGAGAATAAAGAAAACATTCGCTACAAAAATTACTATGGGTAGGAAATATAATTAGTTTATGGGTAAGAAAACAAATAGATAGACAAAGATAAATAATATTATTTTTGTGGATAACTGTGTCAAAACCCTTTTTGCTTTAGGATAATTGAGCAGGCTCACAGACTTCTTGGCCCACACAAGCTACCCACGCAGCCTACTTGGCTACTTTCAGAATGAGGCCCAAGATCATGGTTAAAATTTCATGGTATAGCCAGTTTTCACACTGGTCAGTGAAAAATAGCCACTGTTTACGAAGTCAATGAAAAATAGCCACTATTTTGCTGCAACAGGGACCGGTCCCGTATAATATACGGAAGTTCTAGTGCATTTGTGTACGAACTCCAGTATATTATGTTGGACCGGTATACTTTGCTAACTCCTGTAAAATTTGCGGGAGACTGGAGCACTAGTGCTCTAAACTCCAGTATATTATACTGGACAATTATACTGCTGAAACTTCCGTAAAATTTGCTGGAGTTCCAGCACAATTATGCTTCAACTCCAGTAAAATTTGCGGGAGTTCCAGCATAGTTATTCTGGAACACCCGTAAAATTTACGGGAGTTCAAACATATTATGGTGGAACTCCAGTAAATTTTGCGGGCATAATTTTTCAGATTTTGAACAGTGTTTTCGCTCAGATTAAAATGGCTAAATTTCGATGACTTTTGAAACTTGGCTATTTTTCAACGACCAAGTGGTAAATCTGGCTATTTTTGAAATTTACCCAAGATCATGGCCAACACATTAGCTCTGTGTGGCCCATGTAGTCCCCAAGCCTATAAATACATGTTAAAACATAATTCTCATATTTCTAATACCCCAAAGAGTTAGGATTTGTACTCTTTAATGATATTAACCCAAGATTATTCTCAACGCATCGGTTATAGTTGGATTATTACTCCCCCAACAAAGATTCTGATGTGATTCCTTCTTCAAATCCTTAGACTATCTTCAAGAACTCAAGAGGTGAAGAACTGGGTGATGTTTAATACTTTAATACCATATAAGAGGATTGCGATTTTTTTTTGGTACCCAATTTTTGCGTGCATCAAATTATTAAAGGATATGGTTCTTCGATGTGTTCCATAGACTACAACTATAAAATAACATAATATAGCAAGTAAAGAATACAGTATGTTAACATAAAAAACACTTGGCATAAAAAGTTACGAGAATTGTGACCTACTTTCTAGTAGACTTTTTCCCAAATATTTCTCTAAACTCGGGTCAAAACAAAATTTATAAACTTTTGAAGTCCTAGGATTAAACTTATAATTACTCGGCCGAACTTTTTGAGCTCTAGCGCGTCATTCAATAATTTTTGAGGCCTTGAATAGTTTCACTTTATGTATTATAACTTGTACGTGTGGTCGGCATCGAATTTCGGAAAGTTCAAAGTTGATTTGGATGGAAAATTCAAATTTCGGAAGTTTTAAGTTGGAAGAATTGACTAAGGTATGACTTTTGAGTAAACGACCTCGTAATTGAGATTTAAAGGTTCCAACGGGTTCGTATAATTTTGGACCTGATCGTATGTTCGGATTGAGTATCAGATTGCTCAGGATCATTTTGCGTTTATTGTGGAAAGTTGTCATTTTGAAGGTTTTAGAATTTTTTGAGTTTGATTTGAAGTGGACTTTGGTGTTATCGTTGTATGTTTGGGGTTCCGAGCATTGGAATAGATTCTTATCGTGATTTGTGACTTGTGCATAAAGTTTGCGTCTTTCTGGAATGTTTTGATAGGGTTCTGACAAGTTTGTCGAAGTTTGAAAGTTTAAAAAAATGTTTCGCTCGTCGATTAATAGTTTTTATGTTGTTTGGTGTGATTTGAGGACTTGAACAGGTTCTTATCATATTTTAGAACTTGTTGGTATGATTGGACAGGGTCCCGGAGGCCTCGGGGGTATTTTAGAATGGTTTTGAGTCATTTCCCCATGTTTTGTTGTTGTTGATGCTGGTTCCGGTGTTGTTCAACGTGAACGTGTGGTGTCTATCGCGTTCGCGAAAAAGGATTTTTGAGGAAAGTGGAGATTTCTCATCGCGTACGTGACATAGAAGTCGTGAACGCAAGAAGATCCTGAGGAACTTACCGGAACGTGTCAGGGCGGTCGCGAACATAGAGAAGGAACGAGAGTTGGGCATGGAGCAGTTTAGCCATCGCGAACGTGTCGCTTCCTACGCGAAGGTTGGGGTTCAGTAGGCTTCGCAATGCAACATGAAGGTCGCGAACACATAGAGTAAATTTAGCGGCAGCAACTTTTTCCCTTCACGATCGCGAAGAAGGACGGGCTTGGGCAGATTGTTTTAAATTGGAATTTTTGCTCATATCACTCATTTCCCTCTTGGTTTGAGCGATTTTTGGAGTGCTTTAAGGGGAAATTTTCCTCATCTATTGCAACGTAAGTATTTCCAGTATATTGTAAGTTAATTACACGAATTCTATAAGGATTTAACATGGAAATTGTGCGATATTGAAGAAAACCTAAAATTTGATATATTTTGATTTATACCACGAAATTGAATACGAAATTTGGAATAAACCATATATTTGTGTTCTTCATATTATGGGTAAAATTTATTTTCAAAAAAATTGGAATACGGGCACGTGGGCCTGAGGGTTGACTTTATTGACTCTTCGAGCAGAGTTAAGATTTGTTATAGATTGATTAACTATAAGCATTAGAGTATATTTTGATTGAATTGCACATTGTTTGACTAGTTTCATATCGATGAGCTTTTGGTTGAGGTGCTAGAGAGGTGTTGAAATCGGTTTTGGAAGTTCGGAGCGAGGTAAGTCTCATATCTAACTCTGTGAGAGGGAAACTACCCCCTAGGTGATGTAATTGTTATATGCTATTAGCTGTGGGTGCTACGTACGCACGAGGTCATAAGAGTCCGTACGTAGCTAAAACATATTTATGTTTGGGTTGACTTAAGACTTCACCATGTAATATTTGAACTCATTATATATATATATATATATATATATATATATATATATATATATATATTAGGTCGATCCTTATCACCTTGAGTTGTTGGAAAGTCATTTGAGAAATGGTAAAGTTTATACTCATCTTATGTTCATATACTGTATCTTAAACTCGTGTCTCGTAATTAGGTAATTACTTTCCTTTCTTGTGGAGCGGGATGAACGCCTTGATAGTATTATGTTCCACACTCTCATGGGAGCGAGACATTCTCCTTGGCAGTATAATAGATGCATCTATATTTTATGCCACTAGACCCTCAGTATAATCGTGCGTTATATCATATTCTTTTTGTGACGTGGCCGCACGACCTCAGCATAATCATGCGTTATATCACTAGAAGTTCGAAAATTCATGAGATTTTTCCTTCCATTGATGTCTTGCATTTTATTCTTATTCATTTTATATTTACACTGGATATTTTCTGAGCATTTTAGTTGAAATACGAGATGCGAAATTGATATCATTTAAAGAAATTTGGGAAAATTGTATTAATTACAAAGTTACCTCACTACTACTATTATGCTTCTTATCTGTTTACGAGTTACAATATTGATTTACTACATCACTAGTAAGCGTCGATGTTGATCCCTCGTCACTACTTCTTTGGGGTTAGGTTAGATAGTTACTAGGTACGCGTTAATTTACGTACTGATGCTGCACTTCTACACTAAATGTGCAAGATGTGACATGTTCACTTGGAGATTAACTCGACATGTAGGCACAACTGTTGAGGAGACCTTATGTGAGTTGCATTCCAAGCTATGCATCACAGTCCACCAAGTCTCCATCGTACTATTTTTTTATCATGTCTTATTTACATTCTAGACAGATGTTGTATAAATATTGTACTCGTTAGTAAATGTTCATGCACTTGTAACACCGGGTTTAGGGGGTTCCTACTGGATATTCATTATTGTAGTTCACATAATGATTATCATTTCACCTTGATATCTATATTTTATGCGGAAATTGAAAAATAAAATCACTGGTTTTGAGTATCAGATTTTACTCTACTTATCTAATGGGATTCATGATTTCGAAATTAATAAAAATAAGTAACATAGTTAATTAGTCACTGTTAGCATTTTTGACGGCGGCGTTAGGCGTCATCACGATCTAAAGTGGATTTTCGATCGTAACAAAACTCTACCCCTTGTTGCGATAAACCAAAGGCTGATGCGACTAATTCAAGTTAATTCTAACTTGAATACAAGAACTCAAATACCTTTGACATTTGCTTTTATTGAAAGTTGAAAGGTACAACTTAGAACACCTACCACATTTTGAACAAGAAGTAAAGAGAGACACATAAATAGCCTTTTATGAAATTGGTTCTTCAATTTGGTTCGTGTAGATTCAACATCAAAATCTAGAATCTTATAGAAATTGATTCACCTATCTTTTCTGCTCAATTCTTGTTTTACTTTAATGAAAGTACTTGTAGCAAAGAACAAATACTGATATAATATAGAGCTAGTAACTAAAGAGTAACTAGGCGTTTATTGCTTCGTAATTAACTCCAACCTCTAACTCTTTCCCTTATCTTGGACTCAGTTCTCTATAACTAAGGAGTGATTCTCCTTATCATATATTCAACCTTTTCATTTAGGGTTTATCAGAAATAAACTACTTATGCTAATCCCTTGCATGTATGTGCCTTTTACTTATTTTCAACTATAATTTGCGTGCAATATCTATGAACTTGGTTCATGCATGTGTCCTTTATTAAATTATCAAAACCTAAAATTCTCAAGTTGATAATTTTTTCCTTTTTTATGATGACAAACTCTATACTTTTCAGCCTCAAGGAACCTATTTCAGCTCAACTCAACTAAAATTTAACAAATATTATTCATGGCTACTAGGGCTACTGCAAATGCAATTATAGATCCAAATCTCTCTATCATTAATCTAAGGATATTAGCCATCTATGAATTTCACTACTAGACAGATTGAGAAAAAATAGTGATTATCATTAATAAATAGTATCCTACTACAAAGCATTAAGGGAAATGGGAAGGGTATAAGATTGGAAAGTACATGTTCTTACTTCTTGGCTTGAAGTAGTTTCGAGAACCCCTCCCACCTTCTACTTCAGCAAGCTTTTCTTAGAGCCTCTTGATCGCAAGATCGTTTACCTTGCTTTCTTGCGCCCTACCGGCTATTCCTGATAACCCTTAGATGAACCAGGATCTTTGGGACATCCTGAACATGATAGACACAATCGGCTAATGTCTTAGCCCCAAAATAACCCTTGCTACTGCAGATGTCTCATGTTGTAACGACCTAAATTCTATACCCGGTCGTGATTGCGCCTCTTGTGAAGACAAGGCCATCCAATTGCCCCATATCCTCTTTATTATAGCTATCAAACATAAAAAATAGAAATTTCAACTTATTGATATTTATATCTATTAATATCATTCCAATACAACCCGACCGGGATGTCACAAGTCACGAGCATCTAATGAGTAAAGGTGCTACTATTGGCCAATAATGTATAGATAAGTACAAGATAAAACAGGAATACAAAGATGAAGTACGGTGCCGTGCACGCTAGTAGTCGCCTTGCTCAACTACCACCATAAGGTCTTCTGCCTTGCTGATAACCCGCTAACGGGTGAACAATACCTGCAACTACACGCAAGGTGCATGGAGTAAAGTGAGTACTTAGAACTCAGTGGTAATAAGAGAGAATAATAACTGAGCGATAAGAAAACACGTATGGGCACACCAAAATGCTATACAAGACAGTACAATCCCTTTGAGAAAATTGCAATACTGTAAAAATCCTTTAGAAAAGTCCAAAATCAGTTAAATATATCACTTTTGAAAATCTCTTTTACAAATATCCCTTTTTTTTTTCGACAACCTGCATATGAATGCTATATCAGATAGAGCAAGTCGGCTCATAAGTCGACCCCTTGGGCACAACACTCCTCAACATGTAACACCAGGGTATCTGGTCAACAAGGCAAGTAACAGTATGTATGCCAACGATATATGAGTGCTAATGTCATGCCACGTAGTACAAACAGGAGTGAATGCAATGCAATGCATATGACCACTGCGGCGTGCAGGCCGACCCATTTGGGTACTCGCGCTCACTGTTGGGGTTCAGACTCCGGAGGAGCTCCTACAGCCCAAGCGCAATAATACTACGGCGTACAGTCCAATCCACATAACATATTACTGCGGCATGCAGTCCGATCCATGTAATATGCTATTACGGCGTGCAGTCTGATCCATGTTTGTATATGCATATGCACACATAACACTCGAGGCCTGAAAGCTTTCTCATATATCACTCGAGTCCTGAAAGCCTCCTCACATCACTCCTTATGCCCTCACATATGGCCCTCGGCCCTAATTAGTCCCAAAAAGAGTCGAAAAGCCCCTCGAACATCAGTAAAACAATAATACTAGGCTCAAAACATCGTTCAAATATCGCTTAAAACTACAAGTTTGAGTAAAATATAGCTGAGTTCATAAAACAGTATAAATCACACAAACTGAGTTCAATCATATTTCAAATAGTGAGGGAAACAGTGATGATAGTTCATAAAGAGTTCAAACAGTCGGCAATTAGCCCCAAGTATGGCAATGAGCCCAAATCATAACGATAACAACAAATTATTTGCAAATACACGGTAAAAACCAACAACTGGGATGGACCAAGTCACGATCCCCAACGGTGCTTACTCCACGCTCAGGTCCAGCATGCAAGTCACCTCAATACAGCACTAAGATGTGCAAATCCGAGGTCTCAAACCCTCAGGATATCATTTTCTCAAGTATTACTCACATCGAACCGGTGAAATCTGAAGCCCGTGACACCTTTGCCCCTCAAATTGGCCTCCACGCGCGTCGAAACTAGCCAAAAATAGAGCGAATACATCACAATATGCAAATAGGACAATACCCAATCCAAAACAATCGAATTTTAGCAAGAACCTCGAAACTAGCAAAACCTGAGCACTGGGCTCGCTTCTCGAAAAATTACAAAACTCAATTTTCGGAATCCTCGTCTCGCCACGAGTCCGCACATATGAAATTTATCAAAATCAAAGTTCAAATGGGCCACCAAATCCCAAATTTACCTAGCAAAAAACCAAGCTCTAATTTCTTCAATTTTATACCCGATTTCAGATATGAATGGATGAATATTCGATAAAATCATGTATTTAACTCATAAAACTTACCTTCGATCGATTCCCGACGAAACACTCTTTACTCTCCACCAAGAAGCTCTCCAAATGATCAACCATGGAGGAAAAATGACCCAAAATCACGAAAATGAGCTTCTACAACATTCTGCCCAGCTCTATAATTTTGTTCTATGCGATCGCGGATCAAGTCTTGCGATCGCAATGCACAGAAATTCCACAGCCTCAATATGAACTATGTGAACACATAATCACCCATGCGATCGCGATGGACCATTTGCTAGAACTATGCGATCGTGAACCACCTGGTGCGATCGCATATAACATCTCCGCAGGGCCCTCCCTTCTACTATGCGATCGCGTCCTACCCGTGCGAGCGCACAGAACGAAGTTCCACTTGCCCAAATTACTTCTATGCGATCGCGACCATGCTATTGCAATCGCAAAGGCCAGTTACCTGCAACATCTGATTTGCAATTTCCTGCAACCTATTAAGTCCAAAAATGGTCCGATTGACCCTCCGAAATCACCCCAAGGCACCCGGGACCTCAACCCAAACCACCAACCTACTCCAAAACATCATACGAACTTGTTCAAATCATAAAAACACATCCTTAAACACAAAAATCATCAAATCAAGACGGATTCAAGCCTAAGTTTCAACTATAACTTCCGAAACCAACATTCAATCAAAAACCCGACCACACGATGTCTGAATGACCTGAAAATTTGCAGACATATCCAAAATCACCTAACGAAACTACCGCAACTCACGGAATTCCATTCCAACTCCCGGATCAAAATCTCACCAATCAACCGGATTCTACTAAAATTCCAACTTCGCCAATTCAAGCCTATTTCTTCACCGGACCTCCAATTTAATTTCTGATCACTCTCCTAAGTCATAAATCATCCCCGAAGCTAACCAAACCATCAGAATTCACATCCGAGCCCATTAACCGCATAGTCAACTTCCTGTTGACTTTTCTAAAACAAGCTTCCATCTAAGAGGCCATGTGCCTTATTTTCAACCAACACCACCCCGAATCAATTCTGACACACTAAATACTGATAACGAAACATGAAGAAGCAATAGACAGGAAAAACAGAGCAATAACACATGAGACGACGGGTCGGTTCATCACATCGTCCCCAACTTAAACAAGCGCTCATCCTCGAGCGCACCCAGAGTTGTACTAGAAGCAACCCAATAACTAAATGACCTTACCAAGCATATACTCGGGGTGATCCCACGTCACCCTATATTACATAGATCCGATAACACAACATAGTTGGAATTTCACAGTCCATCTAAACCATAGACCACATCGCACTTCCCAAAATCACATACCAGACCAGAACCCCACATCTATACTCAGAATAAACCCTAACCAACTGTAATAACCCATACTCGCCACTCCATGAGAGACCATATGATATACTACACAACCCAAACACTCGAGATGATGTTATATATCCACGGCAATTGCCCATAATAACCAAATACTAATAGAAAAACCTTTTTATTAGCTAAATTCTTATTCCAACACCTTCATATACTGCCCAAGGCAACTAAAACACATGATATATTGAATCCATCTCCCAAATCAACCATTCATGAATCTATTTCCCTCTTGACTCATACCACAACAGATTTCGAAGCCAAACCTCGATATTACCTTTCTAACCAGCTGAAATGACATATGCTCGCACTCATTAATGACTCCACGGTCATCTCGACTATTACTCACTACTCTGGTGATATGACACCTTAACACCGGTCTAAGCCACGACGTGCATAGCACATGCTCCAATAAGAAATGATCTAAACACACTCAAATCATGACAACTAACTCAAACAAAGGAGCTGTAATTCAAATTCCTCCGTACCATCACAACACAGAACTGAGATCCCGTCTCACATCATAGAAATAGAGTACCTGTATCCTCCTCAAAAGGTCATAACATCACATGGCATTGTCGCAACTCACGATTCTATCCAAACACTATTACCCATGAACCACCTCCAGTCAACATGCTCAAAACGGAAAGTCACACACAAATTGAGGATCTAAAACCAATCAATCCATCATACCCACGGTCAAGCAAGTAATATACACTATTAAATCTTGAAAGGACACAACTGATGCACTATTTACCGAGCAACACCCAATAGGGACTTTCCTCATAGACTCGGAAATAAGGCATACAAGATAACATATAGAAAATTATTCTCCACGTCACACTATTGCGGCGTGCAACCCGCTCCAAATAACATACTCGTGGAGGCGTGCCACTCGATCCAGATATCATACCCGTGGTGGCGTGCCACCCAATCCACAAATATATCTCACAAAAGGAAATGCACATCGAGTCAAATTTTCTCATTATAATAAACATATATAGTCCTATGTTCGGCCACACGAAACGCATCCGTAAAGTCCCTCAATACCGGAACT
The DNA here is from genome assembly GCA_032618575.1 of Nicotiana noctiflora. Classification (NCBI taxonomy): domain Eukaryota; kingdom Viridiplantae; phylum Streptophyta; class Magnoliopsida; order Solanales; family Solanaceae; genus Nicotiana; species Nicotiana noctiflora. The sequence goes on from JASVEL010002743.1 coordinate 197,608, forward strand.
GAATCAATGGTAGAACCCTCTGCACCGACATCCACCACAAAGGCCCAATTAATAAAGCAATACCTGCCAGCCATCCGCTGGACCTTGGGATACAAAACTATCCTGCTAGAGCATCATCTGATGCACCCTGCTACGCAACCTATAGTATTTTCTGACATAGTCCATATCATATTAGTCTAGAGAACCTGACGTTGGATCAACCAGTCTGCAAATCTAATACCATAATCCAAACTTAACATATCAAGCAAATAAAGATCCACCAGGACTGTCACACCTCCCTTTTTACTACCCCAAATACTTAAAAGCGTATAAATACACTTGTAGGGTATACCCCGACGTTCAAATACCCGGAATGGATAAAATAACGTAAGGGAAGGTGTTTTTCCACTTAAAGGACAATCAGCACGGGATTTTATTAGAGATTAATCAGAGTCGCCACTTGGGAATGACAATGGTGTCCCAAGTCACCGGTTAATCCCGAATCCGAGGAATTTTGACTCTTAAAAGTGTCTACGAAGCAGAGATCCGGATAAGGAACTCTGTTAACCCGGGAGAAGGTGTTAGGCATTCCCGGATTCCGTGGTTTTAGCACGGTCGCTCCACTGTCGTTCTCGACTTTTGTTTGACTCAACTATAGGTTTTAACAACATAATGTGCTTTACGTTAAATATTATTTTTAGGAGTTTACGGTATCGCGAAAACGCGCTTCGAGTCATACCGCAACCAGTACGCCTATGACTTTTGGTGTATTTCAAGCTTTACCGAGATTTGGATTTGAGTCGCACCAAGTGCACACTCGTTCATAGGAAGGTATATTAAAATCGTGCCTTAAGATAGTCTATATCGGCTTTTACCTTTGGGAGAGGCTATGGAATTCGCTAATAACCTCTCCGATTCTACTATGTCATCTTATTACTAAATGGGGGCCCCGTTGTTATTCGGGCGAGGCTCGTCCCAATTTAATTTATTAGAGTCCAATCCTATTTTGCGTGTACTACATTTGCTATATTGTTTTTTGCCTTAATCGATTTTGTAACATTAAACATTCCAGGCCCTTCGAAATCTGTTATTGGGCCTGGTCTTCTCTTCAGTCATTTACACGGTCTACTAATACTTAAACCGATTGATAGTAATAAGAAGAGGAATTGAAAGCGTAAATGTACAGTACCATTTATACACATGATTAAGAGATAAAGTCAAATATTTTATTAATCAGATATTGAAAAATGAATATACAGAGCACCGACTGTTTCCAAATCAATTTACAACTAAAGTTCTATACTATTATCTAATTGTTTACTGGTAAAAATGAAAAGGAATCTAAGAACATGGTTTAACTATCTATTGACACTGATCAAATAAGAACGATTTGGCTAACTAATTATAAAATCTAAAAGAGGTTAAACAAGTTATTCACTGATACTTAATTATACTACTGGTTTCATTGTGGACTAATCATAGATCTGTCTTATTCAAATTGTTTCAATGACTACTTGTTTTCCCTTTGTTAAAACTTAATCACATTTGAACCTATGTTTATGGATAGACTAACCACCGGTTTAAATAATTATTAGTGGAACTTAAATACTTTAATCTAGCGGCTTGTGATCGAACAACTGATTTCACTTCAAACTTAGCTCATTAACAGATTATGAACCCAATTAAAAATGATCCTTCCTAAAATTATCACTACTTCAGGACTTCTTTGTGTTCAAACATAAGGCTGATATCTAGGTGATTATGAATTACGGAAGCTAGAATGAATGATGAATGGTTCGAAAACTATATCAGCTATCTTATATTTTAGAGTTTTTACCTAATTAATACTATGTGATATGCTACTACTACTACTATACTACTATTATACTACTTATTCTAAGCTATTACAATGCTTTTTGTATTTTTGTTTTTCAGCTACCATATATACTACAGCAAATGAACTATAAATCTTAAACTAACAACATTAACTACAATAAAAACTACAAAAACAGTATCGATATAAAGAACTGGATCTTCATTTTATTTCAATCAACTTGCCACTACAGCTTCAAACGAAAAAGAGATGTACCTGAATCACAAAGAAAACCCAATGAGTCTAAGGGGATCAAGTAAGTGAAGCAGCAATGGACTCAAGCAAAGCAATGCAACAGTGAGATGAATGCCAGGCGAACACAGCAACACAGCAATATGCAAACGAATAATAACCCCAGCAGATGATCCAGCAAAGAAAATCCACGACCCAGATTCTACACCAATATATATATATATATATCTTCAACTCCAAAATTCCAGAAAATACTACTGTTTTTTTACTACTATTTTAACTTTGAAACTTTCTATTTAATGAATTTTAGATTGCAAAATTGGAACCCCTTTTCAGCCCTTTCTTAGAGGTATATATAGTTGTGGTAAAGGGCTGATGACTTGGGGAGAAAGTATGGGATTAATCCCACTTCTCCCCCTCCTAAAATTATGAATTATACACTTTAGCCCCAATTTCTGTTAACAGAAATCCTTCCAGCATGTGCTGGAAGGTTCTAAAGATTCCTTTTAGGGGGTTTTTACTAGTATGACCTTAGGGGTTTGAGATTTTTACAGATTTCCCTTTTTAGGGAGACCATTATACCCCTAAATCTCTGCAAAATTGCAGAAATCAGGAGCATGAATGACTCCATTACCCTCTTAAGTTCTAACTATTTACTATTTCACCTTTTTAATTCCCAATTGTGCCCCTAAGGGCACTGCTTATTTACTAGCTTACCTAGATTAAATTTCAGCATCTTTTTCACCTATTTAACTAATAGCCAGCCCTTGCATTAGTATTTAAGGGCTGGCCAGATTTATTTTTAAAGGGCTATTTCAATTTTAGCCACTTCTGGATCTATTTCAGTTAATTAACACTAAGTTATTTCAAATTTAAGCTAATTGCAGGCATAGCCTGCTTTATTATTAAAACAACTCTTTAAAATCTAGCCAGTCTCAAGTTGAGACTTAGTTTTGGCTATTAAAGCCAATCACTGAACATTTGGGCCCAAAACCATTTGCAGGTTTGGCCATTTTATGCTCAGGGCTCTAAAGAGAGCCTGGGCTAGTCTGCATTTGCAGACATAGCCCCTTTTGCACAACCAGCCACTTTAAAAGTGGACCGTGTGTTAGGGCTTTATAGAATAGGTCAACCCTTTGCAGGGTTGACCATTCTTAAGCCAATTATTTAACTTATAGCCTAATGTTTTTGTGATTTTCAGTTTTAGTCCTATTTCAAAACTAACCACTTTCATGGAACTTAGTACTAACAGCTATAACCAATCCTCCTAAGCATAATAGACATCAACAGTGTTCATACCTAACATCAAACTATTGCAAACTTAGCCATTTCAACATGCAATTGCACACATAAACACATGAAACCAAATATGTTTATCAACTAATCAAAATTCATAAAAGAAGTTGGATAATGTTGAATTTTAATTAATCAGACTTACAAACTCAATTTCAAGTAGTACAGTGTCAATTAAACATTAAGCAGGCATGAGTTACAATCAATTCCATGTTGAGTGATTCACTGGAAAACCCAAAGCCTACTTAGCATTCATGGACATAGACACACATAAGCATAAACTCTCACAAAAAGCAAACATGGTTCAACTGGACATAAACACAATGGACTTTAATAAGGTAATCATAAGCATGTTAATCAGAAATCATTCTCAAGTACTGACCCTGAAATCATGCTAAGCAAATAGAAGGGTAAAGCTAAGCAGAACAGACTCATGCATGAGAATAACAAGCCAATCCTAATCCTGAGACTAGTCATGAGAATAGACAGAGGACAAGAATCACTCAATCTAACAGAAGTTGTCTGATATCAACAAGAAACAGGGCCTAATGCTAACAGAGGACCAATGAGGTAAAAGAAGGACATCAGAACAAGAATTCACACCAAGAAACCAACAAGCGAGAATCTATAGCAAATGACTAAACAAATATGCATGTGAAAAACCATAGTCATGCTTTTGAGATGAATCAAGAACTAACAGTCAATATGACAAAGAAAAACGAGATACTTGAACTCAGAGTAAGGACCATGATATCAAACAGGACACATAACCAACCAAAACCTTATCACTACCGGGCTTAAAAGAACAATTTAAAAGATAGAAGATAAATAGGCTAATAGACAAGGATATACAGGATATACTGTGAAATAAAAGATAATAATCAAAAAGCAAACGGAATAAAAGATAAACAGAGACCATTATAAAATAGCATGTGAAACTCAAACTCGAGATAAGAACAGAATCACCAGAAGAAAACCAAGAATAGCCTTACAACTAACATATGAAACACGAAAACAATCAGAACATGCAAGGCAAGGATATACAGGGCATATTAAAACAAAATGAGATAAACAAAAGAAAAGAAATAGAATATCAACAAGAACAATCGACAATTATCATGCGAACACAAAAATCATAGAAGACAGAACCAAAACATGTAAGAAAACACAGATAGATCCTAATAAACTAAAGAAAACAGAAAGGGCGGGGGACTTAGCTCGCAGGGCCGGTCCCCTGAGCTTCCTATGTCCTTTCTTTTCTTATTCTCACTCGGACCTCTTCAGATGTGTTCCTTGTTTTCTCTTTTTCTTTTTTTTTTCTTTTTCTGACTCTCTTGCTTGGACTTCAAGACGAAGTCTTTTGAGATTTTAGTTAACAGAGGGGTGTTTGGGGATGGTAAAGGTAAAGTCTTTGAACAGGTTTGGGTTTGGGAGTCGCCGGAGTTAGGTTTCCGGCGACCTTCTCTTGGATATTCGAGACGCTCCAGGCTGATTCGACGGTGGTGACTTATATGGTTGGGTAGATCGTGGGACGGGGGTTCGAACGGCATTGGTTTGGAAAGGATCTTCGTTGTTTGGTGGTCACCGGCGAAGATTCCGGTGACCGGGATTTCTGGAGAAGGGTGGGTTTCTGGGTTTTCTCTGGAGTTTTTGAGTGCTTGTGGTGAAGAAGAAAGAGAGAAAGGTGAAGGAGATGAAGGGAATGGATCAAAAGGGGCCGGCGACCACCGTGGAAGGTGGTGGCCGCCATTGGTCGGCTAGGGTTCTCTGAGGTCAAAGAAGGAGACGAAGAGGGAGAAGAGCTGATTGCTGGGGCGGCTAGGGTTTAGATAATTCGAGAATGGCCGGCTGCTTCAGACAAGAGCCTTTTATAGGCTGGATGATTAAGGTAATCTGGGCCGTTCAATTGGTGGAGATCAACGGCTCAGAGAGGCGTTACTTATACGACGCCGTATTGTCGTTTATGAGACCAAGAGTCTCTTCCGTTAGATCGACTAAAACGGACGGCCCAGATTACTTCTCTCATATTAATTAAAGCCTAAATTCAACTAAATATCCCAGCCGTTAGATCAACGAGGTTGGACGGCTGAGATCAAGTCCATTAAAGGCCTGGACCGGATTTCCTTTGGGCCAAAGCATTGGGCCAGTGACTTGGATTGCAATTGGCCCAAGTTTATTAAATCCAAAATATTTTTGCATTTTCTGATTTTAATGATTTTTATGTATTTTCTTTTATACTTTTTTTTTTCTTTTTTATAAAAAATTATAAAGCCTAATTTCCTACTTATGCTAATTATCTATTTTTTGCAATTTTCTACTATTTTTCCTAATTTCTACTACTTAACACTACTTTTGTTAATTTTCTTAAAATCTAACTAATTAACCTAGCAAATTAATTACCTAGCCTATTTTGATTTTTCTTCTAATTTCTACTTGTTCAAACACAAAAGTATAGCCAATTCCAAACAAATCAAGTAATTGCACTCAAAAACATATTTATTTTAATTTTGGAATTAATTACTTAGTGCAAAAATCATGTGCTCACAGCTGCCCCTCTTTGCTCGGGAACACGAAGAGTTTCAGTGCAAAGACAAGTGAGCAGTAATGAGAGATTTTTGCACATTGGCACATTCCGTGAAAGCATTTTTTGAAAACCTTTTGACCGCACCCTGCTTTAGAGGTTGCCTACATATCCTGGGCTAAACAGGAATCAGGTCAGTGTAGTTCGGGAAGGTCTGGCAGTTTAAAAACTACCGGACTCACTGTTGCATTGACACTGTTGAGACCTGCTGACTTACTCCTTATTACACCGGGAGGGGGGGGGGGAAATGAAAAATGAAGAAGCTATTCTAAGCTATGATCCTACAATTACAATTGTTCTTGATCTAACTTTTGCTCTTCTTCCCCTTCCGGTGATGCAGGATCTCTTTCTTTTTTGTTGATTTCCTTTGATGCTGACCCTCTTTTGTTGATTTTCTTGTTTTTCTTTTTTTTTTTTTGATTTTCACTGGTATTTCTTGATCTCGAGCTGAACCTGCTCAAAACAAAACAAAAAACTACCTTTTTTTTCTTTTTCTGCCCCAGTGTGGGCTTTTAACTGTATAAACCATGATGTGCAAAATGTATTCCCGTATTTGAAGGTGGGCGCCTAACTGAAATTAAACGTGCGATGCAAATGCAGAAAATGTATTCCCGTATTAGAAGGTGGGCACCTAACAGAATTTAAACATGCAATGCGATGCGGAAATGTATTCTCGTATTAGAAGGTGGGCACCTAACAGAATTTAAACGTGCAATGCGATGCAGAAATGTATTCCCGTATTTGAAGGTGGGCACCTAACAGAATTTAAACGTGCAATGCGATGCAGAAAAATATTCCCGTATTAGAAGGTGGGCACCTAACAGAATTTAAACGCGCAATGCGAATGCAGAAAAGTATTCCCGTATTAGAAGGTGGGCACCTAACAGAATTTAAACGTGCAATGCGAATGCAGAGAAATATTCCCGTATTAGAAAGTGGGCACCTAACAAAATTTAAACGTGCAATGCGAATGCAGAACAGTATTCCCGTAATAGAAGGTGGGCACCTAACAGAATTTAAACATGCAATGTGATGCAGAAAATATTCCCGTATTAGAAGGTGGGCGCCTAACAGAATTTAAACGTGCAATGCGATGCAGAAAATATTTTCGTATTTAAAGGTGGGCACCTAACAGAATTTAAACGTGTAATGCGATGCAGAAAAATATTCCCGTATTAGAAGGTGGGCACCTAACGGAATTTAAACGTGCAATGCGATGCAGAAAAATATTCCCGTATTTGAAGGTGGGCACCTAACAGAATTTAAACGTGCAATGCGATGCAGAAAAGTATTCCCGTATTAGAAGGTGGGCACCTAACCGAAATTAAACGTGCAATGCGAATGCAGAAAAATATTCCCGTATTAGAAGGTGGGCACCTAACGAAATTTAAACGTGCAATGCGATGCGCAGAAAATATTCCCGTATTAGAAGGTGGGCACCTAACTAAAACTAAACGTGCAATGCGATGCGCAGAAAATATTCCCGTATTAGAAGGTGGGCACCTAACGGAATTTAAACGTGCAATGCGATGCGCAGAAAATATTCCCGTATTAGAAGGTGGGCACCTAACCGAAACTAAACGTGCAATGCAAATGCAGAAAATATTCCCGTATTAGAAGGTGGGCACCTAACTGAAACTAAACGTGCAATGCGATGCGCAGAAAATATTCCCGTATTAGAAGGTGGGCACCTAACCGAAACTAAACGTGCAATGCAAATGTAGAAAAGTATTCCCGTATTAGAAGGTGGGCGCCTAACAGAATTTAAACGTGCAATGCGATGCAGAAAAATATTCCCGTATTAGAAGGTCGGCACCTAACTGAAACTAAACGTGCAATGCAAATGCATAAAAGTATTCCCGTATTAGAAGGTGGGCGCCTAACGAGAAATTAAACGTGCAATGCAAATGCGAGAAAAGTATTCCCGTATTAGAAGGTGGGCGCCAAACGGAAATTAAACGTGCAATGCGATGCGAGAAAATATTCCCGTATTAGAAGGTGGGCACCTAACGGAATTTAAACGTGCAATGCAAATGCGCAGAAAATATTCCCGTATTAGAAGGTGGGCGCCTAACGGAATTTAAACGTGCAATGCGAATGCGAAAAATATTCCCGTATTAGAAGGTGGGCACCTAACTGAAACTAAACGTGCAATGCGAAAAAATGTATTCCCGCAGCCTGAGGACTGGGGAGTGGATTTTAAAAGATGTTACCTTCCTCTTTTGGTATTTTCTTTTTACCAACTTATCTCTTGCCTGTGAATTTCTCCACTTATTCGGCGGACTTTCTCTTTTTGGTATTTTTAATTTTCCACATTGGTCACATTCACTTTAAAGTGATTAGTGACAATTTGTTCCTGCATGAAACAAAATTTATTAGATATAAACTGCTGGCAACTGGCATCTGCCGTCCCCACTTCTTATTGCTTCCTTTGTTTTTGCTTTCTCATGTTGCATGACTTTCGACTTCTTGTCCCTTGCAGACTCTTTTTGTATTTTTCTCATTTCTCCATTTTGTTTTGTTTTCTTTTTCTTTGGCCATGTTTGCCAAGCTTCTTTGTTCCCTTCCCCAATCTTCTATCCTTTCTGATCCAGTGTTGTTTCAACTTCCGTTATCAGGAGCCGGTAGTTAGCTCTCAAAAGGTAAACAATGAAATGCAGAAAATGAAAGAAAAGTAAGGGTGTTTTGGAGAGATGACAGAACTTATCTGGGTATTTGCTGGCTGATTCCGCTGACCATGCCATGTATTTAAACTCTGACCCAGTTCGTTCCAATCATTATTCTGACTCTGAATTGCCTTTGACCCAAACCGATACTCTTTTTTTGTTGCCTTTTCTCTTTTCCGATGATCGCCTTACGGTGCCTCGAAAGGTTTTCACCAATAAGACTCTCTCATTTATTCTCTCGACCTCACAATCATCTCACAGTGCCGATTAAGGTTTTCACTGATGAGACTCTCTCATTTTATTTCTCTCGACCTCACAATCGCCTCACAGTGCCGGCTAAGGTTTTCACTGATGAGACTCTCTCATTTTTTATTTTTTCCGTTTTTCCTTTTTGTATTTGTTTTCTGTACCACGGGTATTATCCGATGCTTCGCTCCTCCTTCGTTGTAATTGTTATCATTTCAAAATTGATCAGAAGGTCTTTCTTTGGACTGTAACGTGGCTTTTGGGTGGGTTAAGAAAGAAAGATATAAAGGCTCAAAATTCACGAGGGTTAAAAATATTTACAACTCTCGGAATTATTAAACATAACTTCTGCCCCAGTTTCAATATGTGGGGAATTTTTGGATTTTTCCTTTGATGTGACTGAACCTCAGAGAGGCTGCCTACGTACCCTTTCGGGATCAAGTCAGACGTAGTTCATCCAACTTCATTAGTTAGATGGATTTCTTTTGACTTTTTCCCGATTTCTTTGTCTTTTTCTCTTTTTTTTTTCATTTTTTCATTTTTTTTTCATTTTTTCATTTTTTTTTTCATTTTTCCATCATTTCATTTTTCATTCTGGCAATTTCGATCTTATTGCACTAGAGCGATTCCGAGAGAAGGATATGAAAGAATTCATTCATTAAGGCTCAAAGGGGTTATCAATGGATAAAGTGTTTGGATAGAGAATAAAACGCCTTCGTCATTTCAATTCCAAAATCACAACAAAATACAAAACATACAATTGAAAAGGAATCATACATAGTATCTTTTGACCGCATCCGAATTGATAGCAGTCTCTACGCACTTTCCTTCAACATCTGTTAAATATAATGCTCCATTGGACAACACCCGTGATACCACGAACGGTCCCTGCCAATTTGGCGCAAACTTGCCTTTTGCCTCTGCCCAATGTGGTAAGATACGCCTCAAAACAAGTTGTCCGACTTCAAACTTTCGAGGTCGTACCTTCTTATTATATGCTCTGGCCATTCTTCGTTGATACAACTGCCCATGGCAGACTGCGGCCAACCTCTTCTCATCAATCAAATTCAACTGTTCTAACCGGGCTTTTACCCATTCATCGTCATCTATCTCAGATTCGGCTATAATTCGCAATGATGGTATTTCTATTTCTGCGGGTATAACAGCCTCCGTTCCGTACACCAGTGTATAAGGTGTGGTTCCGACAGAAGTACGCACCGTCGTGCGGTAACCCATGAGAGCAAAGGGTAGCCTTTCATGCCATTGCCTGGATCCCTCCACCATTTTTCGAAGAATCTTCTTGATGTTCTTATTCGCCGCCTCTACTGCACCATTCGCCTTTGGCCTGTAAGGTGTGGAATTGCGGTGTGTAATCTTAAATCTTTCACAAACTTCCGCCATGAGATGACTGTTTAAATTGGCTCCATTGTCCGTGATAATCACCTTGGGAATTCCAAACCGGCATATGATATTTTCATGCACAAAATCCACTACCGCTTTCTTCGTCACCGCCTTGAATGTCTTAGCTTCAACCCACTTGGTGAAATAATCAATTGCAACTAGAATGAACCTGTGCCCATTAGAAGCGGCTGGATCTATTGGGCCGATGACATCCATGCCCCAAGCAACAAAGGGCCAAGGTGCTGACATTGTGTGCAACTCGTAAGGCGGGGAGTGGATCAGATCTCCATGTACCTGGCATTGATGGCATTTCTTTACATACCTGATACAATCACGCTCCATCGTGAGCCAGTAGTACCCTACTCTCAAAATCTTCTTTGCTAAAACATATCCGCTCATGTGGGGCCCGCATACTCCAGCATGTACTTCAATCATGATTTCATTTGCTTGTTGTGCATCCACACACCGCAATAAACCCAGATCTGGTGTTCTTTTGTATACCACTCCTCCACTGAGGAAAAATCCATTGGCTAGACGCCCGATGGCTCTCTTCTGGTCTCCGGTGGCTTGCTCCGGGTATTTGCCAGCTTTCAGGTATTCCTTGATATCAAGATACCACGGCTCTCCATCTGACTCTTCTTCCACAACGAAGCAATAAGCATTTTGATCACGGACTTGGATCTGAAGCGGATCTATATATGTCTTGTCGGGATGATGCAACATAGAGGACAGTGTGGCCAAAGCATCTGCTATCTCATTGTGCATTCTTGGGATGTGCTTGAATTCTATAGACTGGAATCTTTGAGACAACTCGTGCAAACAATACCGATAAGGTATCAATTTCAAATCTCGTGTCTCCCATTCCCCTTGAATTTGGTGTACCAAGAGATCCGAGTCACCCATGACCAAAATCTCTTGAATACCCATGTCAATGGCCATCCTTAATCCCAAGATGCACGCCTCATATTCGGCCATATTGTTGGTACAGAAAAATCGAAGCTGAGCTGTGACGGGATAGTGTTGACCCGTACTTGAAATGAGTACCGCTCCGATACCAACGCCCTTGCTGTTGACGGCTCCGTCAAAGTACATTTTCCATCCTGGTCTCTCATCTTGCTCCATCTCCTCGACAAGCATTGCCTCTTCATCCGGAAAGTATGTTTTCAATGGTTCATACTCATCATCCACCGGATTCTCGGCTAAGTGGTCCGCAATAGCTTGTGCCTTCATTGCCGTACGAGTTACATAGACAATGTCAAATTCTGTGAGCAGAATCTGCCATTTGGCCAGTCTTCCCGTAGGCATAGGCTTCTGAAATATATACTTCAGAGGATCCAATCGTGATATCAAGTACGTGGTGTATGCTGACAAATAATGCTTTAGCTTCTGAGCTACCCAAATCAATGCACAACAAGTTCTTTCCAGTTGGGTATATTTCACCTCGTAGGATGTAAACTTTTTGCTGAGGTAATATATGGCTTGTTCTTTCTTGCATGTCTCGTCATGTTGACCCAGTACACAACCAAAGGAATTATCTAGCACTGTCAGATACAAGATCAAAGGTCGCCCTGGTTCTGGAGGAACTAACACTGGAGGATTGGCCAAATATTCCTTGATCTTGTCAAAGGCTTCCTGACACTCGTCGGTCCATTTCACTGCTGCATCTTTCTTCAACAATTTGAAGATCGGTTCACATGTTGATGTCAATAGAGCAATGAACCGACTAATGTAATTCAACCTTCCTAGCAAACTCATGACCTCCTTCTTGTTCTTCGGCGGAGGTAGACTTTGGATAGCCTTGATCTTTGATGGATCCAGTTCGATACCTCGTCGACTCACAATAAACCCCAGTAGTTTCCCTGAAGGTACTCCAAAGGCGCATTTTGCCGGATTGAGCTTTAAATTGTACCTTCGTAGTCTTTGGAAGAACTTCCTCAGATCTCTCACATGATCAGGTTGTTTTCTGGACTTTATGATGACATCGTCCACATATACTTCAATTTCTCGATGCATCATATCGTGGAACATTGTGGTCATTGCCCTCATGTAAGTTGCCCCGGCATTCTTCAATCCAAACGGCATTACTCTGTAACAGTATGTTCCCCAAGGTGTAATGAAGGCAGTTTTCTCAGCATCTTCTTCGTCCATAAGGATCTGGTGATAACCTGCATAACAATCCACAAACGAACCGATTTCATGCTTGGCGCAATTGTCGATCAATATGTGAATGTTTGGCAATGGAAAGTCATCCTTCGGACTGGCTTTGTTGAGATCTCTATAATCTACACACACTCTGGTTTTCCCATCTTTCTTCGGGACCGGCACAACGTTTGCCAACCAGGTGGGGTACTTGGTAACTCTTATGACTTTTGCCTCAAACTGCTTGTTCACCTCTTCTTTTATCTTTACACTAATGTCCGTTTTGAATTTCCTCAACTTCTGCTTTCACCGGCCGGCATTCAGAGTATATAGGCAACTTGTGCACCACCAAATCAGTACTGAGTCCGGGCATGTCATCATAGGACCAGGCAAAAATGTCCTTGAATTCATGTAACAACCTTATCAATTCATCCCGGAGGGGTGCCTCCAAATGTACACTAATCTTTGTTTCTCGGACATCATCTTCGCTCCCCAAATTTACAGACTCCGTATCACTCAGATTCGGTTTGGGTTTTTCCTCGTATTGTTTCCTTGCTTATTTCCTCCAGGGCTTCCTCATCTTCACATTCTATTTCACTATCTTTCTCGATTTCTTGTATTGTAACATGATTGTCAGAACTGGGTCTAGAATCCTTCACGCATGACATGGCATTGGAATCAACACATGCAAAACTGTACAAAAGGAAAAATAAAGAAAAATAAGGCAAAAGTGAAGAGAAAGGAAAATTGCATTTCATTGATAAAAGAACGAACAAAGTTCGGGATACATGGTGATTTTTCTTTTCATGAGGGGAATGGGAAAACTATAAAAAATAACAACTTTTGGGAAAGCAATGATGAAATTTTGAGCTAACTACCAAGACTCCTTTCTGATAGGGAAAGGAGTAGCTTCCCAATTGTTTAACATGATTCCAGGTCCCACAAACTGCACATCCATTTTACTTGTGCCTTCCCCTGCTTCAACCATATTCACTTCCCAAAACATCTTCCTAAAACTCAGCATTTCTTCGTCAAGTTGGGTCTCAATGCACTCTGTTGCAGCAGATGTCTGATATTTTGTACCAGGCCTGGCGAAGGTGTCGGATAATTTGGGTATGGGTTTGGGCAAGGTCCAGTTCTTTTTGGCTTTTGAGGCTCTCTGGATATCGGAAAAGGTGGGTTTGAACCCTAAGCCGAATGTACCTTTGTTTTCTGGAAGCTGAACCGGCTGAGTAACTCCCTGCAATGCTTTGCCCAATCCCTTTCCTGGCGCAAATCCATTCCTAAGCATTTCTTTGGCCACCATCACAACAGTTGGTGCCATCATAGGAATTGGCAATCTCTCACCTTCTGCAATTCTGTTCACCACAATAGCATCCGTCACTTGGTAGACCCAAGGACCTCTATCCCCATCAGCATCACTAAACGGTGCCACCATATTACAAGCATTCTCTTCCCCATGGACTACAATCTCTTGCTGTTCCCACTCAAACTTGACCATCTGGTGTAGAGAAGATGGTACTGCCTTGGCCGCATGGATCCAGGGTCGGCCTAACAACAAGTTATACGACACGGCAATGTCGAGCACCTGGAACTCCATAGTAAAATCAACGGGACCGATGGTCACTTCCAAAATAATATCTCCTAATGTGTTTTTACCTCCGCCGTCAAACCCTCTCACGTTGATACTGTTCCTCCGGATTCTGTCCGGGCTGATGTTCAGCTTCCCTAAAGTTGACAGCGGGCAAATGTTAGCGCTCGATCCGTTGTCAATCAATACCATGGTCACTACTGACTCTTCACTTTTTACTGTAAGGTACAATGCCTTATTGTGTTCAGTCCCCTCCACCGGCAGCTCCCTATCAGAGAAGGTGATCCTATTAGACTCGAAAATTTTGCTGGTAATCTTCTCCAAGTGACACACTGAAATCTTTTCCGGAACATGAGCCTCATTTAGAATCTTCATAAGAGCCTTCTGGTGTTCTTCTGAATGTATCAGCAAAGATAGCAAGGAAATCTGGGCAGGGGTTTTTCTCAGCTGCTCAACCACTGAGTACTCTTGTGACTTCATTTTCTTAAGGAATTCCTCTGCTTCCTCCTCCGACACTGGTTTCTTCAATTGGCTTTCTTTCACCGCTTTCATCTTTCTCAGTTCCTCGGGAGCAAAACATCTTCCAGATCGGGTGAGTCCATGCGTTTCATTAATTTCACCAGAAATCTCCTTTCCTTTATGAACCACTGATACCTTGTTATAGTTCCAAGGTACAGTCTTTGTACTCACCACCGGCATTTGCACTACCGGCTTTATAATTACGGGCTCTGTACTTGCACCTTTCACAGTCACAATCGTCTTTGCACCTGGCACTACCACTTTCAGACCTCCCAACACTACCGGTTTTCCTGTCGGTTTCTCAACAATCGCTTTCTCTTTCACAGCTTCCTTTTCAACCTTGCCACTCGACTTTATCATTTTCACAGCCTGAGATGGTTTCTGACTGCTATCACCTTGCACCAATTCTATCATGTGTGTTTCGTGGTGATTTGGCAGTGGATTTTGGGTAATGTTCGGGGCTTCTGGGCCTGAACTTCAATTCTCCTTTCATCAATGAGATCCTGAATGGCGTTCTTCAACTGCCAACATTTCTCATTATCATGGCCCACTGTTCCTGAACAGTATTCACATCTAACAGAAGGATCAAGATTTTTCGGGGGTGGGTTTGGAACTTTAGGTGCAACTGGGCTTAACATCCCCAACTCTTTCAACCTATGATAAAGGTTGGTATATGATTCCCCGAGAGGGGTGAATGTTTTTCTTGCCTTGTTTCTCCACTCAGAGTCCGGCCTGGGTCTAGCTTGGTTTTTATAAGGTTTGGAGGCTGGGTATGTGTTCTGGGTGTGATAAACGTTGTGTGGAGCTTGAGCTCTCCACACATGAGGTGGTGGTGGTGGGTAGACTTGGGCTTGCGGGTGGTGGTAATGAGGGACTGTTGGTGGGTATGGTGGTGGTGGTGGGTTATATGGGCTTGGTGTGTTGTATGGGTTTGGCGGGTAAGATGGTGGTGGTGGATTATATGGAGTTGACGGGCTTGGTGGGTGTTGGCGGTAGGGTCTTGGTGGGTTATAATGTGGGTTGCGACTCCATGGCCTACTTTCTACGGTTGCTACTTCTTCCTTCTTCTTCTTTCCCATCACTCCCCCGTTCCCAGTTTGTATAGCTTGATTGGTGGCCTTGATAGCCGAAAAACTCATAATTTTGTTTGTCTTCAAACCTTCCTCTACAAAACTTCCCATTTTCACAACTTCATTGAAACTTTTCCCGATCGCAGACACTAAATGGCCGTAGTATGTTGGCTCCAAAGCCTGTAGAAAACAATCCACCATCTCCCCTTCTTTCATGGGTGGATCTACTCTTGCGGCCTGCTCTCTCCATCTGAAACCGAATTCTCTAAAACTTTCCCCAGGCTTCTTCTCCATTTTTGTAAGGGACAACCTGTCAGGTATGATCTCCAAGTTGTACTAAAAGTGACTTGCGAAGGCTTGTGCTAAATCATCCCAAACGAACCATCTTGTGTGGTCTTGTCGAGTGTACCACTCTAAAGCTGAACCACTTAGACTCTGGCTGAAGTATGACATCAATAACTCATCTTTACCTCCCGCACCTCTCATCTTGCTACAGTATCCTCTGAGATGAGCTATCGGATCCCCGTGTCCGCTATACATGTCGAATTTTGGCAACTTGAATCCCATGGGAAGCTGCACCTCAGGGAATAGACACAGGTCCTTGTAGGCTACACTCACCTGCCCTCCTAGACCTTGCATAGTGCGGAAAGCATTCTCCAAACTTTTCACTTTTCGGGCCATCTCTTCCTGCCCAGCACTCTTTGCAATCCTTTCTTCACTCGTTTCTATCATCGGAGCATGAGACTCGTGTTGTCTGAAGGTTGGCTCTGGAGGGTAGTAGTCAGGATCATGGATGTGAAACATCGGTTCACTGGAGGATTTGTGCATAGCAGCAGGTGGTGGTGCTACATACACAGGAGCAACTTGTGGTATGTGAGGAGGTGCCTGTTTAGCTGGAGGTGGTGGCATCTGGGAGGTGGAAGCATAGTAGTGAGGGTAATCGGGGTAGGTAGAGGATGAGTTCATTGTAGGTGGTTCTGGATTAGGATTGGCTGGAGGGGCATATGCGGGGTTGGCGGGGTAGGCTGGTAGTGGTTGACCTCTAGACCAGGCCTGGTACATCTCGGCCATCTGCTGCCTCAGCTTGTACATTTCCTCCTTCATGCTTGCCACATCCACAATCTTTTCTCCGTGAGCAGGGTCCACAATGGTTGCCTCAATTTCCTGGGATACGGCTTTCGTCATCTTTTTGTATCTGGTGTTGTATGGGTGGGTAGCCAGAATGCCAGTTGCCTATAGAATCTGAACTCACAAGCATCAACACCCGTTAGTTGTTAGTGCACGGATAAAATGCAACGACTTTAAAAACAAACACATTTACTCGAATCGTTATGCATCATCCCGACTGCTGCTCATTTGGACCACCCTTTTTTCTCTTTTCCTGCTCTTTTTCTCTTCTTTTCTTTTCTTTTCTCTTTTTCTTCTGTTGCTTTTTCTTTCTCTTTTTCTTGCTTTTTCTCTTTCTTGCTTTTTCTGCTTTCTTGCTCTTTCTTTGCTTGCTTTTCATCTCTTTTCATTGTTATTTTCATAGTTACGTTCCTATTTATTTGCCTAGCGGATTTAAAAGAAATGACATGAAGCAAAAGAATTGATAGCAACACTTGTTTTCTCATTGATAATTCAAAACATTGATTACAAGGTGATGTTTTAAAAAGAAAAATAAAAGATGATGCATGCCCTAAGAGTACATTAATGCACCTAGTGCCCGCGAGGCATCGTTCGGCCTTGCCGCGGGCCTATATGCTAATCCCCTTTGAAGCTTATCTAGGTCGGCCATGACTTGTTGTACGAAGAACTTCACTGCAGATACAAAAGTCCTTCGAGACATATCTTCACAAAGCTGAGTCTTCCGGGTGATGTACTGGGCGATGCGAACAATCTTTTCTCTGATGACCCCTTTTTCTTGCAATAACCGGCTTATTTGTTGAGTACGAGCATCCAAGACGTGTTGGTTGTCCTTTTGCACCTGTTGCAGCTCTAATTCTAATCTAGCCATAGTCGTGTAGCAATGTTCTCTTTCTTCCTCAAGATCTTTGATAATCTTGTTGCTCTTGGCCGTGGTTGAAATTATTTTCTTTCTAAGCTGGGCTACTTCAAAATCATGCTTGTCTTGTAGTTGTTGAACCAACTTGGCTCTTTTCTCTGCATCTCTGTCCATTTGCTTCCGAGCCATGACTAACTCTTTCTCAGTTTTATCCAAATCGAAGCTATAGTCATTTACCTTTCGCCGGAGAATCTCAATTAACTTTTCATCCCGGGCCGAACAAACTGCGGTCTCGGATGCAATTTTCATTTGAGCCATTTGAGCTTTCAACATCTCATTTTCTTTCTTCAACTGTTTCTTCTCCACTTCATCGGATGCCACTTGTAAACCGCTTTCGAAATGAAGATTTCTCAATTTATCCTCCAACAGACTGATTTTGGCCTTGTATTCTTTTTCCTTGGCCATCCACTTCTGATTCTCTTCGGATTGCTCTATCAAGTCTTGCAAGTGAGGTCTCTTTGAAAGACGTTCGTGTTCTACCCCTCGTCGGTACCATGTAGAGTATCCAGGTAATATCTCCCCTCTTGCTCTATTCGGCACACAAGTATCAATCTTCAGATTTTGGCATTCATTCCAGATTTGCCGGATTTTTGCTTCCGGGAATTGCCCGTCTGGACCAATCTCCACAGCTTGCACACTGAGATCCCCATCTCTCGGAATAATCTGACACCGACCCAACTGTCGCAGGGCTCTGTATGGGGCATAAGGTTGTATACTCTTCAAACCCATGATCAAAAATGGCGATCCCTCTGTTGGCATGTATATCACCTCGTTAAGAGGTAACCAGTCATACGTCCAATCAATTTGACCGTCAGTTAGTGATCGAAGATACACAATCCAACCTTGGACTCCCTCTGGCAACTTTACTTCTTTTGTCCTCGCATTGAACTCTTCCAAACATGTCCGATCGGTCGAACCATAGCTCGAGAATGAAGGGTGGTGGCATAGATGCTCGATTAGCCAGATTTGCAAGATCAAGTTACACCCCTCGAAGAAGCTAGCCCCCGCTTTGCACGCGGTCAGAGCACGATAAATATCCGCAACAATCATCGGGGCCAGCGTACAGTTTTCTTGTACTATCAGTGTGGTAGCTACCCCGGCGACTTTTATATTGATATGTCCATCTTTCCTCGGGAATACAACAACTCCAAGAAATGCTACCAAAAATGCAAACCTTCGGTGTTCCTCCCATTTCGCTCGGTTGGACTTACAGCATAACTTGTTGGTTGGGTCGTTGAAGCCCCCAACGTGTCCAAACCTATTGTAGATGAAGCTTAAAGAACAAAATCCATTGGCCAGATCTTCATTATGAACATTCCGAGCAATTTTCAAAGAATCGAGGAAACGATGTACTGTCACTGTCCTCGGAGATACTGGATACTTTCCTTTTAGCGGGACCTCAGTTTTCCCGATGTAGAAGGCAATCTCTTCCAAAGTAGGGGTAAGCTCAAGATCTGGGAAATGAAATACGTTGTGTGCCGAATCCCAAAACGAGACCAACGCTCTAATCACATCACCCCGAGGAACCATGTCTAATAACCCCGTAAGGCCTTTTAAGTACTTTTTGACCCAGTCTTGACCATCGGATCCCATGTCCTGCCACCATAATTTCAGCTCCAAGGGGATTTTATTTAGGGAAAATTGTTCGTTCATCATCGTGCTCGTCCTGCACATTTATTAAGGCGAATTTATTTAGAAAAAATAAAAATATTTTTTTTTCAATGCAGGTTTTCAATTTTTTTGAGGAAAATAGAAGAAAATGACTTTCGAAGTGGCCATTTTTGCCAAAACAGCCTTCCGGCGTCCTTTCGGAACATTCGGCCATTTCCAAAAATAGCAATCACCTCGATTATTTGAAAAGAAAATCTTTTTAGTCTTTTTCTAAAAGTGTGGTTGGACCCGTTTAAGGGTTGCCTACGTATCCTACCTAACGGCGAGAATCAAACCTGCGTAGTTCGGTCAGATTAATCGACAAATTTTATTTAACAACAAAACCATCATTTTTTCATTTTTTCGGATTTTTTGGATACCCAATTTTCACTAACTATTATTTCCCTCTTTTTTTTCAACAATTTTTCTATCTCGTGATTTTCGCCGATCAGCATAACGATCAAGGACAATAAAATGCAACACATAGCATGCTCGGTCTTTTCAATACCGGGTCACCTGTTCTAGACGGACCCAACCCCTGTGTTGAGTCCCCTAAGTCAAATATGATGCAAATAATCGTCCTAGACCTATGTTCAAAATCTTACGGTTTCATAGATTGCTAGACCGTGTGCCCGAGCGGACAACTCGAATCGAGGAGGGGGCTACGTACCGGTGACCCGCGGAGTCAATCGGCTTTGTAACTTATCCGGCCTCTTGTTTTTCTTAATTTAAGGTGACTTTAACAGAAAGGGGAGTCTCAACCAGTAAGCACATCCCCGAGGGAGAAGAGAGAAGGGTTTTCGGCACA
Source organism: Nicotiana noctiflora (assembly GCA_032618575.1). Lineage (NCBI taxonomy): Eukaryota > Viridiplantae > Streptophyta > Magnoliopsida > Solanales > Solanaceae > Nicotiana > Nicotiana noctiflora. Next base: position 217,660 of record JASVEL010002743.1, read on the forward strand.
GTTTTATATACAGTTCACATAGTGTCAAAGCGATAAAGCACATAGCATGTTGCTCAAATCACATAACGAAGTCAAACTGAAACGCGAACGGCAGTTCTAAGGAGCTCGAGTTCTTAAACCCTGAAACGGAAGTTCAGGGTTGGTTCCCCAGCAGAGTCGCCAGAGCTATCACACCTCCCTTTTTACTACCCCAAATACTTAAAAGCGTATAAATACACTTATAGGGTATACCCCGACGTTCAAATACCCGGAATGGATAAAATAACGTAAGGGAAGGAGTTTTTCCACTTAAAGGACAATCGGCTCGGGATTTTATTAGAGATTAATCAGAGTCGCCACTTGGGAATGACAATGGTGTCCCAAGTCACCGGTTAATCCCGAATCCGAGGAATTTTGACTCTTAAAAGTGTCTGCGAAGCAGAGATCCGGATAAGGAACTCTGTTAACCCGGGAGAAGGTGTTAGGCATTCCCGGATTCCGTGGTTTTAGCACGGTCGCTCCACTGTCGTTCTCGACTTTTGTTTGACTCAACTATAGGTTTTAACAACATAATGTGCTTTACGTTAAATATTATTTTTAGGAGTTTACGGTATCGCGAAAACGCGCCTCGAGTCATACCGCAACCAGTACGCCTATGACTTTTGGTGTATTTCAGCTTTACCGAGATTTGGATTTGAGTCGCACCAAGTGCACACTCGTTCATAGGAAGGTATATTAAAATCGTGCCTTAAGATAGTCTATATCGGCTTTTACCTTTGGGAGAGGCTATGGAATTCGCTAATAACCTCTCCGATTCTACTATGTCATCTTATTACTAAATGGGGGCCCCGTTGTTATTCGGGCGAGGCTCGTCCCAATTTAATTTATTAGAGTCCAATCCTATTTTGCGTGTACTACATTTGCTATATTGTTTTTTGCCTTAATCGATTTTGTAACATTAAACATTCCAGGCCCTTCGAAATCTGTTATTGGGCCTGGTCTTCTCTTCAGTCATTTACACGGTCTACTAATACTTAAACCGATTGATAGTAATAAGAAGAGGAATTGAAAGCGTAAATGTACAGTACCATTTATACACATGATTAAGAGATAAAGTCAAATATTTTATTAATCAGATATTGAAAAATGAATATACAGAGCACCGACTGTTTCCAAATCAATTTACAACTAAAGTTCTATACTATTATCTAATTGTTTACTGGTAAAAACGAAAAGGAATCTAAGAACATGGTTTAACTATCTATTGACACTGATCAAATAAGAACGATTTGGCTAACTAATTATAAAATCTAAAAGAGGTTAAACAAGTTATTCACTGATACTTAATTATACTACTGGTTTCATTGTGGACTAATCATAGATCTGTCTTATTCAAATTGTTTCAATGACTACTTGTTTTCCCTTTGTTAAAACTTAATCACATTTGAACCTATGTTTATGGATAGACTAACCACCGGTTTAAATAATTATTAGTGGAACTTAAATACTTTAATCTAGCGGCTTGTGATCGAACAACTAATTTCACTTCAAACTTAGCTCATTAACAGATTATGAACCCAATTAAAAATGATCCTTCCTAAAATTATCACTACTTCAGGACTTCTTTGTGTTCAAACATAAGGCTGATATCTAGGTGATTATGAATTACGGAAGCTAGAATGAATGATGAATGGTTCGAAAACTATATCAGCTATCTTATATTTTAGAGTTTTTACCTAATTAATACTATGTGATATGCTACTACTACTACTATACTACTATTATACTACTTATTCTAAGCTATTACAATGCTTTTTGTATTTTTGTTTTTCAGCTACCATATATACTACAGCAAATGAACTATAAATCTTAAACTAACAACATTAACTACAATAAAAACTACAAAAACAGTATCGATATAAAGAACTGGATCTTCATTTTATTTCAATCAACTTGCCACTACAGCTTCAAACGAAAAAGAGATGTACCTGAATCATAAAGAAAACCCAATGAGTCTAAGGGGATCAAGTAAGTGAAGCAGCAATGGACTCAAGCAAAGCAATGCAACAGTGAGATGAATGCCAGGCGAACACAGCAACACAGCAATATGCAAACGAATAATAACCCCAGCAGATGACCCAGCAAAGAAAATCCACGACCCAGATTCTACACCAATATATATATATATATATCTTCAACTCCAAAATTCCAGAAAATACTACAGTTTTTACTACTATTTTAACTTTGAAACTTTCTATTTAATGAATTTCAGATTGCAAAATTGGAACCCCCTTTTCAGCCCTTTCTTAGAGGTATATATAGTTGTGGTAAAGGGCTGATGACTTGGGGAGAAAGTATGGGATTAATCCCACTTCCCCCCCTCCTAAAATTATGAATTATACACTTTAGCCCCAATTTCTGTTAACAGAAATCCTTCCAGCATGTGTTGGAAGGTTCTAAAGATTCCTTTTAGGGGTTTTTACTAGTATGACCTTAGGGGTTTGAGATTTTTACAGATTTCCCTTTTTAGGGAGACCATTATACCCCTAAATTTCTGCAAAATTGCAGAAATCAGGAGCATAAATGACTCCATTACCCTCTTAAGTTCTAACTATTTACTATTTCACCTTTTTAATTCCCAATTGTGCCCCTAAGGGCACTGCTTATTTACTAGCTTACCTAGGTTAAATTTCAGCATCTTTTTCACCTATTTAACTAATAGCCAGCCCTTGCATTAGTATTTAAGGGCTGGCCAGATTTATTTTTAAAGGGCTATTTCAATTTTAGCCACTTCTGGATCTATTTCAGTTAATTAACACTAAGTTATTTCAAATTTAAGCTAATTGCAGGCATATCCTGCTTTATTATTAAAACAACTCTTTAAAATCTAGCCAGTCTCAAGTTGAGACTTAGTTTTGGCTATTAAAGCCAATCACTGAACATTTGGGCCCAAAACCATTTGCAGGTTTGGCCATTTTATGCTCAGGGCTCTAAAGAGAGCCTGGGCTAGTCTGCATTTGCAGACATAGCCCCTTTTGCACAACCAGCCACTTTAAAAGTGGACTGTTGGTTAGGGCTTTATAGAATAGGTCAACACTTTGCAGGGTTGACCATTCTTAAGCCAATTATTTAACTTATAGCCTAATTTTTTTGTGATTTTTAGTTTTAGTCCTATTTCAAAACTAACCACTTTCATGGAACTTAGTACTAACAGCTATAACCAATCCTCCTAAGCATAATAGACATCAACAGTGTTCATACCTAACATCAAACTATTGCAAACTTAGCCATTTCAACATGCAATTGCACACATAAACACATGAAACCAAATATGTTTATCAACTAATCAAAATTCAGAAAAGAAGTTGGATAATGTTGAATTTTAATTAATCAGACTTACAAACTCAATTTCAAGTAGTACAGTGTCAATTAAACATTAAGCATGCATGAGTTACAATCAATTCCATGTTGAGTGATTCACTGGAAAACCCAAAGCCTACTTAGCATTCATGGACATAGACACACATAAGCATAAACTCTCACAAAAAGCAAACATGGTTCAACTGGACATAAACACAATGGACTTTAATAAGGTAATCATAAGCATGTTAATCAGAAATCATTCTCAAGTACTGACCCTGAAATCATGCTAAGCAAATAGAACGGGTAAAGCTAAGCAGAACAGACTCATGCATGAGAATAACAAGCCAATCCTAATCCTGAGACTAGTCATGAGAATAAACAAAGAAAAAGAACCATTCAAACTAAAAAGGGGTTATCTGATATCAATAAGAAGAGAAAGCCTAATGCTAACAGAGGACCAATGAGGTAAAAGAAGGACATCAGAACAAGAATTCACACCAAGAAACCAACAAGCGAGAATCTATAGCAAATGACTAAACAAATATGCATGTGAAAAACCATAGTCATGCTTTTGAGATGAATCAAGAACTAACAGTCAATATGACAAAGAAAAACGAGATACTTGAACTCAGAGTAAGGACCATGATATCAAACAGGACACATAACCAACCAAAACCTTATCACTACCGGGCTTAAAAGAACAATTTAAAAGATAGAAGATAAATAGGCTAATAGACAAGGATATACAGGATATACTGTGAAATAAAAGATAATAATCAAAAAGCAAACGGAATAAAAGATAAACAGAGACCATTATAAACTAGCATGTGAAACTCAAACTCGAGATAAGAACAGAATCACCAGAAGAAAACCAAGAATAGCCTTACAACTAACATATGAAACACGAAAACAATCAGAACATGCAAGGCAAGGATATACAGGGCATATTAAAACAAAATGAGATAAACAAAAGAAAAGAAATAGAATATCAACAAGAACAATCGACAATTATCATGCGAACACAAAAATCATAGAAGACAGAACCAAAACATGTAAGAAAACACAGATAGATCCTAATAAACTAAAGAAAACAGAAAGGGCGGGGGACTTAGCTCGCAGGGCCGGTCCCCTGAGCTTCCTATCTCCTTTCTTTTCTTATTCTTACTCGGACCTCTTCAGATGTATTCCTTGTTTTCTCTTTTCTTTTTTTTTTCTTTTTCTGACTCTCTTGCTTGGACTTCAAGACGAAGTCTTTTGAGATTTTAGTTAACAGAGGGGTGTTTGGGGATGGTAAAGGTAAAGTCTTTGAACAGGTTTGGGTTTGGGAGTCGCCGGAGTTAGGTTTCCGGCGACCTTCTCTTGGATATTCGAGACGCTCCAGGCTGATTCGACGGTGGTGACTTATATGGTTGGGTAGATCGTGGGATGGGGGTTCGAACGGCATTGGTTTGGAAAGGATCTTCGTTGTTTGGTGGTCACCGGCGAAGATTCCGGTGACCGGGATTTCTGGAGAAGGGTGGGTTTCTGGGTTTTCTCTGGAGTTTTTGAGTGCTTGTGGTGAAGAAGAAAGAGAGAAAGGTGAAGGAGATGAAGGGAATGGATCAAAAGGGGCCGGCGACCACCGTGGAAGGTGGTGGCCGCCATTGGTCGGCTAGGGTTCTCTGAGGTCAAAGAAGGAGACGAAGAGGTAGAAGAGCTGATTGCTGGGGCGGCTAGGGTTTAGATAATTCGAGAATGGCCGGCTGCTTCAGACAAGAGCCTTTTATAGGCTGGATGATTAAGGTAATCTGGGCCGTTCAATTGGTGGAGATCAACGGCTCAGAGAGGCGTTACTTATACGACGTCGTATTGTCGTTTATGAGACCAAGAGTCTCTTCCGTTAGATCGACTAAAACGGACGGCCCAGATTACTTCTCTCATATTAATTAAAGCCTAAATTCAACTAAATATCCCAGCCGTTAGATCAACGAGGTTGGACGGCTGAGATCAAGTCCATTAAAGGCCTGGACTGGATTTCCTTTGGGCCAAAGCATTGGGCCAGTGACTTGGATTGCAATTGGCCCAAGTTTATTAAATCCAAAATATTTTTGCATTTTCAGATTTTAATGATTTTTATGTATTTTCTTTTATACTTTTTTCTTTTCTTTTTCTTTTTTATAAAAAATTATAAAGCCTAATTTCCTACTTATGCTAATTATCTATTTTTTGCAATTTTCTACTATTTTTCCTAATTTCTACTACTTAAACTATTTTTTAGTTAATTTTCTTAAAATCTAACTAATTAACCTAGCGAATTAATTACCTAGCCTATTTTGGTTTTTCTTCTAATTTCTACTTGTTCAAACACAAAAGTATAGCCAATTCCAAACAAATCAAGTAATTGCACTCAAAAACATATTTATTTTAATTTTGGAATTAATTACTTAGTGCAAAAATCATGTGCTCACAAGGACTTCCAATTTCCAATAGCCGCTAAACGGTGCTGATGCACACGACCTACAACCACTGCATAACCGAGTCACGAGAACTCCTAGTCTCCAACACATATACTCCCTCAATTTCAATTTATGTGAACCTATTTCCTTTTTAGTCTGTGCCAAAAAGAATGACCACTTTCCTTATTTGGAAACAATTTACCTTTATGCAATGATTTATAGCCACACAAAATAAAGGTGCCTCATTTTACATTACAAGATCAAAAGTCTTCTCTCTTTTCTTAAACTTCGTGCTCGGTCAAATGGGTTCACATAAATTAAAACGGAGGGAGTATAACACATGAATCACTATGCATGATCCCATACTTTGCCATACGAATACATGATACACATCAAGCATCCATTCATACCACGAAAGACATTCAGAAATGTCCATATGTCATCAATAACTCAATCATCACAGTTGAGTCAACAACAGAATACCGCAATACCATCCGATATTATCAGTTTACATTATCTCAATCATCTGAAGATCGATTCTTTACTCACCTGCAGTTGCCCGTGCTGCTCAAGAATTTAATAATTTCCCATTATTAGCTGAACCAAAACCTTGAACACGCAAATCTCAATTCTCTATATCATAACACATAGACCATACATGCTGGTAATCTAGGCACCTAGAAATATTTATAACCATAGGGATAAATGTTTAACGAGATTAATGAGTTTCCATGTAGAAGTTTTTCCATGATTTAGAAGATTTAATGAGAAACCGGTTTAAGTTAATAAATCAAAGCAGCTAGAAATATTTATAATCATAGGGACATAACCCAAAAATCACAAATCAATTAATATGTGCAAAGATCTAGTGTTACAAGTAAGTGGGCAACTAGTAGAATGTACAAAATATATCTAGCGTATTGCCTGAAATAGAATAGATAGAAATAAAATAAAAGAGAGACTCCGGCATGCTGCTGAACGGCTTAGGAGGGGAGACTCACTATGAAATCTTGAACCAAGATCAAGTAGGCCCGTCGAACAGGTAACCAAAGGTACCTACATCAGATCCTGTACAATTAAGTATAGAAGTGTAGTATTAGTACATAAATAACATATACCCAATAAATATCTAGTCTAACCTCCAAGAAATAGTGACGAAGAATCGATTTTGACCCTTACTATGGGCTAACGATAATATATTAAAAATTATTCTACAACACATAGAATTCATGAATAATACTAAAAACACAACAACGGGAAATAATAAATTCTTCCTTCACAAATTTTAATTTCCAAGTTTAGTTTTTATCATTTAATACCTTGCATTTCAAGACAATTAAGCAATTCAGTTATTGAGAGTTCTAATGAATTATCATACTCAAATTATGCCAAGGTCGTACAACCCGATTCAACATAATATTTAAATTGTGCACTTCCGAGGGTTGAATGGAACAAACCATAGATGCATTTATCTGCTACCGAGATATTCGGCCCGCTCCACAAATAGAAAACATTTCAAATAAAACACACATTCTCTAATATAGTCAAGTGTATCATTTGTAACTTCTAGCAAGTAAATTTTACTTTTTACAATTTTTTATCAACATCAGATATGACTTAAGCAATTAAATCAATAAGTAGGGGTGCAAACATTTTGTAAAAAGTATGGTACGGGTCCTAAACTACTCGGACAATAGCATAATAGTACGTATGTACAAAGTCTCATCACCTCGTATGTATGCAGCCCCCACAAATAGGTTACATATTTATTTGATTCACCTATGGGGTCAGTCCCCTCTTATAAGGTTAGAAAATATGCTTACCTCATCTCAAGGCCTACTTTTCGGTCCAAATTTATGCCCAAACCCTTAAATCGGTGCCAAACAATCCAAAACTATTCAAATGGTGTAAAAAATAATCAATATATGTTCAAAAGTTCATATTGTAGCTATTTAAGTGATTACCCAACCCTAATGTGAGGTTTCTAAAGTTTACCCTCGGGCCCACATGTCTGGGTTTCGAAAATTATCAAAGAAAATTGTTAGCCATAACCTCATGAACTCAAATATATGATTTTTACCAAATTTCATAACAAATTTCGTGGTTAAATCTCATTTTTATGAAAAATCTAGGTTTTCCATCTAACCCATAAATTCCACAATTTACATTTTATGATTTGCCCAAAAATTATGTATTTAACTCACATTAGGTAGATATTACTTACCATCACAAGCTAGGTTGAAATCCCCTCCTTAAAAGCTTTCAAATAACTTAAGAGTGAAAGAATATGGGAGAAAAATATCTAAATTCCGTATTTAAAGCAAGTTCATTGCCTCTAGCGATTTTCGCCCCTGCGGTGCATTGGCCGCATCTCCGGTCTCGCACCTACGGTGCTTGATCTGCTTCTGCAAAACTCTTTGAGTCCACCGTGGGCCGCTTCTGCGAGCGGTAGGCCGCTTCTGCAGCCATAGAGCCGGCTCTGCATCTGCGTCATTCCCTTTCACACATGTGTGTTCACGGGTGCGCACAGATCTCCACACCTGCGGTCCCTTACCAAATGCTCCAAAACCTCTTCTACAACAATTCCTCGCACCTTCGAGCTTGTACCTACGCATGTCCAAGCGAATATGCGATTATGATAGTAGATGTAGCTTCAACTCATACTCCAACTTTTCAACTTGGTCTAAGCCTTATCCGATTGACACTCACATCCTCCGGGGCCCTGCCCGAATATACCTATAAGTTTGAAATCATAAAACGGACTCAGTTGAACTCTCGAAATGCCCAAAACATCATTAAAACTAAGAATCATACCCAAAAGCCAATTGAATCAAACTTATGAACGTCAAGTTCTTCAATTTGCTTCCAATGCACCGAAACGTACTTAAACTACTTGGAATGAGACCAAATTTTGCGTTCAAGTCTAAAATGACATTATGGAACTATTCCTGGTCTCGGAATTCCATTTTGACCTCTATATCATCAAAACCTATTATAAACAAAATTTAAAGAACTTCAAAAATCTTCAAAGAACCAACTTTCACTATTAAGCGTCAAAACGCTCTCGGGTTATCCAAAACCTGATCCAAAAATACACCCAAGTCTGAAATCTTCATACAAATCTATTGGATCCATCAAATCCCTATTCTGAGGTTGTTAACTCAAAATATTGACCAAAGTAAAAATTAGTCGTTTAAGCCAACTTAAAGAACCAAGTGTTCTGATTTCAACCTGAACTCTTCCAAATCCCGAACTGACCATCCCTGCAAGTCATAAATCAGTAAAAGCATATATGGGAAATCTTATTTAGGGGAACGAGGTTCTTAATAGAAAAACAACCGATCGAGTTGTTACATTCTCCACCTCATAAACAAGAGTTCATCATTAGATTCATGACTTAAGTGCTGAATAAGTGTGGACATCTTCTCTGGACTCCCAGGTCGCCTCCTCGACTAGTTGGCCCCTCCACTGAACCTTTACCGTAGAAATCACCTTGGTTCTGAACTCACGATCCTGTCTAGCAACAATGGCTACTGGCTCCTTCTTATAACCTAGGCTCCCATCTAACTGAAGAGTGTTGAAGTCTTAACACATGTGAAAAGTCAGCGTGATACCTCTAGAGCATAGACGCGTGAAAAAATGTATGAATTCCTGATAGGCTGAGAGGTAAAGAAAGCTCATAAGAAACCTCCCCAACTCACCTCAACACCTCTAATGGGCCTTATAAACCTGGGGCTGAGCTTGCCCTTTTTCCCGAATCTCATAACACCCTTTATCGGTGAGACTTCCAAGAGAACCTTCTCGCCTACCATAAATGAAACATCACGCGCCTTCTAATCTGGTAACTCTTCTATCTGGATTATGCAGTGAGAAGTCGCTCCTGAATCAACTTTACCTTTTCTATGGCATATTTACCAAATTAGTACAATATAACTTAGCCTCGTCGGGCTCAAACCATCCGATGGGAGAATGACATCGAGCCATCTCGATGTCGGACTGATAACTGCTATTGTAAGCAAACTCAGCCAACGGTAAGAATCGATCCCACTGCCCTCTAAAGTCAATCACACATGCTCTGAGCGTGTCCTCCAGGATCATAACCGTTCGCTCCATCTGCCCATCAGTATGTGGATGAAATGCCATACTGAGATCTATACGAGTCCCTAATTAACTCTGTATGACTCTCTAGAAATGTGAAGTAAACTGAGGACATGTATCTAATATGATGGAAACGGGCACACCATGCCACCAAACTATCTCCTAAATATAAATCTGGGCCAATCTCTCTGAAGTATACTTAGTCACAACCGGAATGAAATATGCCGACTTGGTCAACCTATCGACAATAACCCAAACTACATCAAATTTCCGCAATGTCTGCGACAACCCTACTATGAAGTCCATAGTAATGCACTCCCATTTCCACTCTAGTATAGTCATCTGTTGGAGTACGCCACCTGGCCTCTAGTGCTCATACTTAACCTGCTGGTAATCTAGGCACCTAGATACATACTTAACTATGTCTTTATTTATTCGTCGCCACCAATAATGCTACCTCAGGTCACGATACATATTCATAGCACATGGATAATGGAATACCGAGAAATGTGTGCCTCCTCTTGAATCCTCCCTCTCAAGCTATCGATATCAGGAACACAGACAACCTTGGAGTCGCAGAACATCATCCTCGCTGATAGAAACCTCCTTAGCACCACCCTATAGTATCGTCTCTCTGAGGATCATCATATGCGGATCATCAAACTATCGAGCCTTGATCTGATCCAATAGTGAAGACTGAGCAACAATGCATGCAAGAACTCGGCAAGGCTCTGAAATGTCCAACCTCACAAGTCTGTTAGCCAAGGACTGAATGTCCAAAGCTAATGGACTTTCCTCTGCTGTAATGAATGACAAGCTACACATATTCTCTTCCTTTCTACTCCCGCCACAACATTCACCTTGACTGGATGATAAAGAATAGCGATGTCATAATCCTTCAGTAACTCAAGCCATATGCGTTGCCTCAAATTGAGATCCCTATGCTTGAACAAATGTTATAAGCTATGATGGTCATTTTATACCTCATAGGATACCCTATAAAGATAATGCCTCCAGATCTTAAGAGCATGAACAATCGCGGATAACTCTAAATCGTACAATGGGTAGTTCTTCTTATTAATCTTTAACTGGCGTGACTATTGCATCTAAGGCCACTGCCTCTGGTGTGGATGGAAAGGCATAGAACATGAGTGGAGCATAGACTGGCTGGCCTCCGCCTACCTGAACAGTAGTTGGTTGAACTTTTCTTGCCTGGCCTTCACTCTAGGACGGCCTCTACCTGAATGCCCTCTGCCTCTGGGTAGCCGGAAAGCTAGTGCTGTAATCATGGGCTATTGGCCCTGCTGCACTGTCTTGCCCCGAAGCCTAAGGAAGAATCTTCACATGTGACTGCGTTTTCCCCACTCGAAACAACCCCTCGGTGAGGTGATCTGCTGCCCTGAAGTATGAACCTAATGGCCGGAAGACCTACTACCTGAATAGCTAGTGGACGGTATGAACTCTCTGGCATGGCACTAAAATAGAAGATGGAAGAACCCTGGTAGCCTGATTACCCACTGGAAGAACCTTGAATGGTTGGTGCGTGGTAAGAACTCTCTATCATGACACTAAAATAGGGTTGCACTGGAGCACCCCGAGGATGTGGTGCTGCTGGATATGTGGGCCTGCTAGGCTGACCACTCCTTAACTGACCTCGGCCCCCATCCGGGGCACCTCTAAACTCTCCAGAATAATAGACACTCTTGTCCCTCTACATCTGCTATCTACCCCTCAAATGGTAGCCCCCAATCCTCAAGCTATCTCCACTACTAGCTGATAAGAACCATCTCAACCTCCCGGGCCATACTAGCCTGAATACTTGAGTGCAATCCCGAAACAAATCTATGTACTCTCTTTGTATCAGTAGGAAGCATCATACATGCATGGCGAGATAACTTAGAGGTTCTCGCCTTATAATCGATCATAAACATTTGACCCTGCTGGAGCTGCTCAAACTAAAACCGCAACTCTTCCCCCTAAGAGGGTGGAATAACCTATCTAAGGCCTCATTTATTTGCACTTAATGGAGGTCTGAATCTTAATCATTCAGATCTCAGATATTCAGTGCGTTTGTTTTTAAAATCTGAATCTTAATTATTCGGATCTTAATCATTAAGTGTATTTGTTTTTTTTACTTCACAACCACTTAATAGGTCTGAATGGGTCTGTATGATTCAGATATATAACAAAGACTTAATTTCATTAAGATGCTATCATATATTTATTATTAACTGCCGTCACCGTCTACCATTATCAACTACCACCATGCCGCCACCACCATTATACTCAACCAACCTCACCACCACCACTACCTCCACCACCACCACGCCACCATCATTTTCAATCATAGCCGCCACCATTATTGACCATCACTGCCCACTATCCCCACCACTTTGACCACCATCACTCACAATCAACACTCATCTACCTCAACTAACACAATTGACCACCCCATCACCACCAACAACCATGGCCGGTGTCACACCTCCCTTTTTACTACCCCAAACACTTAAAAGCGTATAAATACACTTGTAGGGTATACCCCGACGCTCAATTACCCAAGACGGATAAAATAACGTAAGGGAAGGAGTTTTTCCAATTAAAGGACAATCGGTTCGGGATTTTATTAGAGATTAATCAGAGTCGCCACTTGGGAATGACAATGGTGTCCCAAGTCACCGGTTAATCCCGAATCCGAGGAATTTTGACTCTTATAAATGTCTGCGAAGCAGAGATCCGGATAAGGAACTCTGTTAACCCGGGAGAAGGTGTTAGGCATTCTCGGATTCCGTGGTTTTAGCACGGTCGCTCCACTGTCGTTCTTGACTTTTGTTTGACTCAATTATAGGTTTTAACAACATAATGTGCTTTTATGTTAAATACCATTTTTAGGAATTTGCGGTATCGCGAAAACACGCCTCGAGTCATACCGCAACCAGTACGCCTATGACTTTTGGTGTATTTCGGCTTTACCGAGATTTGAATTTGAGTCGCACCAAGTGCACACTCGTTCATAGGAAGGTATATTAAAACCGTGCCTTAAGATAGTCTATATCGGCTTTTAACTTTGGGAGAGGCTATGGAATTCGCTATTAGCCTCTCCGATTCTATTATGTTATTCTATTACTAAATGGGGGCCCCGGTGTTTGTTATTCGGGCGAGGCTCATCCCAATTTTTATTAAAGGATACTAATATTTGGCTAAGTTTTCTATATTTGTTCTTGCCTTAAGCGTATTCACCAACAAGTGTTCCAGGCCCCTTTCGAATTTTGTTGTTTATTGGGCCCGGACTTTCCATTAAACGTATGGACTGTCTTGGTCTTCGAGATCCAGGTTGCTTTGGATTTAAGCTTGCTGGCCTCATTAGCTTCACGTTGTAGTTCAAAACTCGTTTGCATATTGAGCCCAAACCAATCGGTAGTAAACTACTATGAAAAAACAATAAATACAAAGAACCAGAAATAACGCAAATCAACAGGATTTAAGGATCGAAATCAGATCGCTTTTATTCATTGAAAGAGTAGAGTCACTGTACAAGGCTAAAGAGATGATTTAACTTTATGAGACTGTGTTCAAACAAATTAACCAACTTATTAATGGTAACCCAAAACACCTAATGCTAAGTGACTTATGGATATGTATATACAGCTATTGACTCTAATATGACTTAACTCAAATTGTATCATAGATCTAATTGCCCATTCTTCTAACTACACCCTCTCCTTTTGAACTTGTTATACATCTTTAAGCTATGTTTGAACACTGATTTTAACATCGAACTAAACCCATTTTAACATCATCACAGCCAATTTTACTCCTCCTCTTTTAAACTTACTCAAACATTAAAATTAGTTTAACGAAACAGATTAACTAAATGAGCTTATTATTACTAATGCATACGAGTGAATTGATTGACTCTGGTTTTAATAGTATTCCTATTTAACTAAGTGATGTGTGATCTACGACTACACTATCGTTACATTACTATTATACTACCACTATTACATATTTTTTTTGTTTCTGTTTTCATATTACTACATGCTTCACTACATGATATTTAGATCTAAACTATATTAAACTATCAATCAAAGAGATAAATTGAACTACAGCAGAACAGTTAATTTCAACATCTTGAACTTCATTCCATTTTGAGCTTTAACAATTACATCTTCAGTTGAACAAGGGAATGTACCTGGTTCAGCAAAATGGTAGCCAATGAGTTCTAAGGGAATTAAAAGATGAGCAAGGCAGAGACTCAAGCAGCAAATGCAACAGTAGAAATTGAATCTCCAAGGAGTAGAAAACCACGGCAACAAACAACAGAATCCAGACAGAAAACCCAAACCAATTCGAGCAAAAGAACCCAGCAAAGCTAAGAGAAATAAGCAAGCTCTAATCCGAGAATTCCCGGAGAAATTATTACTGAATTGTTATGTTTTCTCTGATCTTTCTTCTTAACAGCTAGCCTAAAAAATGATTTTTCAGATTGCTAAAAAATTGGAATCCCCTTTCAGCCCTTTTCTAGAGGTATATATAGTTGTGGTAAAGGGCTGATGACTTGGGGAGAAAGTATGGGATTAATCCCACTTCTCCCCCTCCTAAAATTATGAATTATGCACTTTAGCCCCAATTTCTGTTAACAGAAATCCTTCCAGCATGTGTTGGAAGGTTCTAAAGATTCCTTTTAGGGGTTTTTACTAGTATGACCTTAGGGGTTTGAGATTTTTACAGATTTCCCTTTTTTAGGGAGACCATTATACCCTTAAATCTCTGCAAAATTGTAGAAATCAGGGGTACAAAGGACTCCCTTACCCTCTTAGGTTCTAAACTATTTACTATTTCACCTTTTAAATTCCCAATTGTGTCCCTAAGGGCACTGTTTATTTACTAAGTCTACCTAGGTCAAATTTTCAGCTTCTTTGGACTTATTTAATTAATAGCCAGCCCTTGCATTGGTATTTAAGGGCTGGCCACTTCTACTTTAAAGAACTATTTCAATTTTAGCCTATTTAAACTAATTCCAATCAATTAAGACCAATTTATTCCAATTTAAAGCTAATTGCAGGACTAGCCTGCTTTATTATTAAAACAACTCTTTAAAATCTAGCCAGTCTCAAGTTGAGACTTAGCTTTGGCTATTAAAGCCAATCACCGAACATTTGGGCCCAAAACCATTTGCAGGTTTGGCCATTTTATGCTCAGGGCTCTAAAGAGAGCCTGGGCTAGTCTGCATTTGCAGACATAGCCCCTTTTGCACAACCAGCCACTTTAAAAGTGGACTGTGTGTTAGGGCTTTATAGAATAGGTCAATTATTTAACTTATAGCCTAATTTTTATGAGTTTCAGTTTCATCCTATTTAAAAACTAGCCATTTTGTGAAACTTAGCACTAACAGCTATACCCAATTCACCTAAAGTATGATAGGCCCTAAACAGTGTTCAACTAACATGGAACTATTGCAGTTTTAGCCATTTCAACATGTAATTGCACCCATAACCATACTAAACCTAACAGTGTTCATCAACTAATTAAAATTCAGAAAAGGGATTTGATAATGTTGAATCTCAACTAATCAACTCACATTGCTCAGGTTCATATAGCAAAGATACCAATTAATCATTGAAAAGGACTAATTAGAAACAACTTATGTTAAATGATTCACTGAAAGACTCCAACATACTCAAAATTCATGGGCACAAACATATAGACACTAAGTTCTCACAAAACAGTTCAGAAGAAATGAAGCATGTCTTATATCATTCATGAGAACCAACTACTGACCCTAGGACCAAACTAAATCATGTAAAGAAGATAGAACAATATGGACATTTGAACTAGTAGAAGAGACTCTAATTAGGGTAAAACAACTAAGCTAATCATGAAGGGAAGCACAAGAGATATCTAATTTCAAAGATGAAATGTTGCAAGCTAAACAAGAGAACTCTAGCTATAACCAAGAGTGAGGAACACACAAGGAAGAACAGTCAGGACATCAACTTAAAAGATGAAAAGAAAATAAGAGTTAAGCATGCATGGCAGTGGAAGAAAAGTTAACTAGACTATGAAAGCTAAACAGATCAAGGACTGTAATGGAATCAAGGTAACTCTTTTGACTCAATTAGAAACATAACATGATTTGAAACAAACAAAGCAACAGAACATCATGAGGAAAAACGAGATGGAAAGGAAACCTAGTTCTATCATAGATCTTTCAAGCTAAAGCAACAAGAGCAGTCAGAACAAATCCAAAAACTATATGATTTAGTAACAATGAAGACAAGAAAAGAATCAGAAGTGACTTATGCTTTAAGCAAACCAAACAATTAAGAAACAAAGACCAACGGTCATGCTTTTGTAGTAAACAGAAACCAGCAGCTAAAATGACCAAGAAAAGGTGAAATCTCTAAACTTGGAGCAAAGAAGCATGAGATTAAAACAACAAACAGAATCTTATCACTAACATGCTCGAAAGAACAGATTAGGAAACCTTACGACTAAATATCAGAGACACCTGACAAGAGATGTGAAACATGCGAAGACAAACATAACAAGAAAAGAACTAATGATAAGCAAAGATAGAAAAAACCCTAAAACTAGCATGTGAAACAACTAATCAGTATAGAAGAGATAACAATTAACAGAGTAAAGCGACAAAAGAAATATGAACTACAGAACCATGGGGAACATAATCAAACAGCAACAAATAACGGACACAAACAAAAATCAGAAAAGACATAGAAGACATGCAAAAACACGAAAATCAAACAAACAAAACAAAGAAAATAACAGATAGAGGGAAGGGACTTAGCTTAGCGGGGCCTGTCCCCCGAGCTTCCTATTCTCTCTTTTTTTACTCTCTTTTTCTTCAGATCTTACTCCCTTCTTCTTGTTTTCTTTTTCTTTATTCTTTTTCAGATCCCTTTTTTTACTTTTCTTTTTTCTGGTTTTTCTTTTAAGGCTTAAAGACGAAGCCTTTTTGAATTCTGAGTTACAGGGGGTGTTTGGGTGAGGAAAAGGTGAGGCCTTTATTAGGGGTTTGGTTTTGGGGTCGCCGGAGTTAGGTTTCTGGCGACACTTTTTGGGATATTCGAGACGCTCCAGGCTTATTCGACGGTGGTGACTTATATGGTTGGGTAGATCATGGGACGGGGGTTCGAACGGCATTGGTTTGGAAGGGATCTTCGTTGTTTGGTGGTCACCGGCGAAGATTCCGGTGACCGGGATTTCTGGAGAAGGGTAGGTTTCTGGGTTTTGGGTGTGTTATGAGGTGAAGAAAAAGGAGAAGGAGAGAGGAGGGGTAAAGGAGAGCCGGCGACCACCGTAGGGAGTGGTGGCCGCCATGGCCGTTTAGGGCTCTCCGTATGAAGACGATGATGATGAAGATGAAGAGAGGGGAGGAAGGGCGGCCGTCTCTAGGGTTTGGATTTGGCTAAAATGAGACGGCCGTTCAGACCAAAGCCTTATATAGGCGACAAGGGTTAAGGTGATCCTGGCCGTTGATCTGATGAAGATCAACGGTTGTTACTAGCGTTACTTATACGACGTCGTTTTGAGCCTTAATGAAGCCAGGCCTTAGACCCTTGGATTAAATCAAACGGACGGCTCAGATCGAGCCTCACATAATTCATTAACTAATTAATTCCAACAATTATCTCAGCCGTTGGATTGAACTAGATGAATGGCTGAGATCGTTTGCCTCTTAAAGACTTGGACCCGTTTCCTTTGGGCTTAGGGACTGGGCCGGCCATTTGAATCATATTTGGCCCAGTCTTATTATACTATGTATATTTTTTGTATTTTTCTTGTTATTTTAATCATTTTTAGGTATTTTCTTTTATACTTTTTTTTTCTTTTTCTTTTATGGAAAATTATAAAACCTAATTTCCTATTTACTCAAATTTTCTAGTATTTTTTGCAATTTTTCTGCTATTTTTCCTCTTATTCTCTCCTATTTAAACTATTTTGCTAATTTTCTTAAAATCTAACTAATTAAACTAACAAATTAATTACTCAGCCTATATCTTTTGATTTTCTTCTAATTTCCACTTATTCAAACACAAAAGTATAGCCAATTTCCAATAAATCAAACAATTGCACTCAAAAACATTTTTATTTCAATTTTGGAATTAATTTCTCAATGCAAAAATCATGTGCTCACAGCTGCCCCTCTTTGCTCGAGAACACGAAGAGTTTCAGTGCAAAGACAAGTGAGCAGTAATGAGAGATTTTTGCACATTGGCACATTCCGTAAAAGTTTTTTTGAAAACCTTTTGACCGCACCCTGCTTTAGAGGTTGCCTACATATCCTGGGTTAAACAGGAATCGGGTCAGTGTAGTTCGGGAAGGTCCGGCAGTTTAAAAACTACCGGACTCACTGTTGCATTGACACTGTTGAGACCTGCTGACTTACTCCTTATTATACCGGGGAAGGAAATATAAAATGAAGAAGCTATTCTAAGCTATGATCCTACAATTACAATTATTCCTAATCTAGCTTTTGCTCTTCTTCTCCTTCCGGTGATGCAGAATTTTCTTTTTTGTTGATTTTCTTTGATGTTGACTCTCTTTTTTGTTGATTTTTCTTTTCTTGTTGACTCTCTTTTTGTTGATTTTCTTGTTTTTCTTGATCTCGAGTTGAACCTGCTCAAAACAAAACAACAAACTACCTTTTTTTTTCTCTGCCCAGTGTGGGCTTTTAGCTGTATAAACCATGAAATGCGATGCAGAAAAGTATTCCCGTATTTGAAGGTGGGCGCCTAACCGAAATTAAACGTGCAATGCGAATGCGAGAAAAGTATTCCCGTATTAGAAGGTGGGCACCTAACGGAAATTAAACGTGCAATGCAAATGCGAAAAAGTATTCCCGTATTAGAAGGTGGGCACCTAACGGAATTTAAATATGCAATGTAAATGCGGAATTTAAACGTGCAATGCAATGCGAAAATATTCCCGTATTTGAAGGTGGGCACCTAACGAATTTAAACGTGCAATGCGAATGCGAGAAAATATTCCCGTATTAGAAGGTGGGCACCTAACGAAATTAAACGTGCAATGCAAATGCGGAAAAATATTCTCGTATTAGAAGGTGGGCACCTAACGGAAATTAAACATGCAATGCGATGCGGGAAAATATTCCCGTATTAGAAGGTGGGCACCTAACGAAATTTAAACGTGCAATGCGAATGCAGAAAAGTATTCTCGTATTTGAAGGTGGGCACCTAACAGTAATTAAACATGCAATGCGATGCAGAAAATATTCCCGTATTAGAAGGTGGGCACCTAACAGAATTTAAACGTGCAATACGAATGCAGAAAAGTATTCCCGTATTAGAAGGTGGGCACCTAACAGAAATTAAACATGCAATGTAAATGCAGAAAAGTATTCCCGTATTAGGAGGTGGGCACCTAACAGAAATTAAACATGCAATGCAAATGCAGAAAAGTATTCCCGTATTAGAAGGTGGGCACCTAATGCAGAATTTAAACGTGCAATGCAATGCAGAAAATATTCCCGTATTTGAAGGTGGGCACCTAACAGAAATTAAACATGCAATGCGATGCAGGAAAATATTCCCGTATTAGAAGGTGGGCACCTAACAGAATTTAAACGTGCAATGCGAATGCAGAAAAGTATTCCCGTCCCAGTGTGGGCTTTTAACTATATGAACCATGATGTGCAGAAAAGTGTTCCCGTATTAGAAGGTGGGCACCTAACGGAATTTAAACGTGCAATGCGAATGCAGAAAAATATTCCCGTATTAGAAGGTGGGCACCTAACAGAAATTAAACGTGCAGTGCGAATGCAGAAAAAGTATTCCCGTATTAGAAGGTGGGCACCTAACAGAAATTAAACGTGCAATGCGATGCAGAAAATATTCCCGCAGCCTGAGGACTGGGGAGTGGATTTTAAAAGATGTTACCTTCCTCTTTTTGGTATTTTCTTTTTACCAACTTATCTCTTGCTTGTGAATTTCTCCACTTATTCGACGGACTTTTCTTTTTGGTATTTTTAAATTTTCCACATTGGTCACATTCACTTTAAAGTGATTAGTAACAATTTGTTCCTGCATAAAACAAGATTTATTAGATATAAACTGCTGGCAACTGGCATCTGCCGTCCCCGCTTCTTATTGCTTCCTTTGTTTTTGCTTTTCTCATGCTGCATGACTTTTAACTGCTTGTCCCATGCAAACTCTTTTTGTATTTTCTCATTTTTCCATTTTTGTTTTGTTTTCTCTTCTTTTGGCCATATTTGCCAGGCTTCTTTATTTCCTTCTCAAATCTTCCCTCTTTCTGACCCAGTGTCATTTCAACTTTCGTTATCAGGAGCATGGTAGTTAGCTCTCAAAAGGTAAACAATGAAATGCAGAAAAATAAAAGAAAGATAAGGGTGTTTTGGAGAGATGATAGAACTTATCTGGGTATTTGCTGGCTGATTCCGCTGACCATGCCATGTATTTAAACTCTGACCCAATTCGTTCCAATCATTATTCTGTCTCCGAATTGTTTCCAACCCAAACCGATACTGTTTTTTGTTGCTTTTCTCTTTTCTGGTAGTTCTCACGATCGCCCTATAGTGCCTCGAAAGGTTTTCACCAATAAGACTCTCTCATTTATTCTCTCGATCTCACAATCATCTCACAGTGCCGATTAAGGTTTTCACTAATGAGACTCTCTCATTTTATTTCTCTCAACCTCACAATCGCCTCACAGTGCCGGTTAAGGTTTTCACTGATGAGACTCTCTCATTTTTTTTTTCATTTTTCCTTTTTGTATTTTGTTTTCTGTACCACGGGTACTATCCGCTACTTCGCTCCTTCTTCGTTGTATTTGTTATTACTTCGGTATCGATCAGAAGGTCTTTCTTTGGACTGTAACGTGGCTTTTGGATGGGTTAAGAAAGAAAGGTATAAAGGCTCAAAATTTACGAGGGTTCAAAAACATTTACAACTCTCGGAATTATTAAACAAAACTTCTGCCCCAGTTTCAATATGTGGGGAATTTTTGGATTTTTCCTTTATTGTGACTGAACCTCAGAGAGGCTGCCTACGTACCCTTTCGGGATCAAGTCGGACGTAGTTCATCCAACTTCATTAGTTAGATGGATTTCCTTTTGACTTTTTCCCGATTTTTGTCTTTTTGTCTTTTTCTTTTATTTAATTTTTTTCATTTTTCATTTTTTCACTTTTCATTTTTCATCATTTTTTTTCTTCATTTTGGCAATTTCGATCTTATTGCGCTAAAGAGATTCCGAGAGAGGGATATGAAAGAATTCATTCATTAAGGCTCAAAAAGGGTTATCAATGGATAAAGTGTTTGGATAGAGAATAAAACGCCTTCGTCATTTCAATTCCAAAATCGCAACAAAATACAAAACACATGATTGAAAAGGAATCATACATAGTATCTTTTGACTGCATCTGAATTGATAGCAGTCTCTACGCACTTTCCTTCAACATCCGTTAAATACAATGCTCCATTGGACAACACCCGTGATACCAAAAACGGTCCCTGCCAATTTGGCGCAAACTTGCCCTTCGCTTCGGCCCAATGCGGTAGGATACGCCTCAAGACAAGCTGTCCGACTTCAAACTTTCGAGGTCGAACCTTCTTATTATATGCCCTGGCCATTCTTCGTTGATACAACTGTCCATGGCAAACTGCGGCCAACCTTTTCTCATCAATCAAACTCAACTGTTCCAAACGGGCCTTTACCCATTCATCGTCATCTATCTCAGATTCAGCTATGATCCGTAATGACGGTATTTCTATTTCTGCGGGTATAACGGCCTCCGTTCCATACACCAGTGTATAAGGTGTGGTTCCAATAGAAGTACGCACTGTCGTGCGGTAACCCATGAGAGCGAAGGGTAACTTTTCATGCCATTGCCTGGATCCCTCCACCATCTTTCGAAGAATCTTCTTGATGTTCTTATTTGCCGCCTCCACTACACCATTCGCCTTTGGCCTGTAAGGTGTGGAATTGCGGTGTGTGATCTTAAACCTTTCACAAACTTCCACCATGAGATGACTGTTTAAGTTGGCTCCATTGTCGGTGATAATCACTTTGGGAATTCCAAATCGACATATAATATTCTCATGCACAAAATCCACCACCGCCTTCTTCGTCACTGCTTTAAATGTCTTAGCTTCAACCCACTTGGTGAAGTAATCGATCGCAACCAGAATGAACCTGTGCCCATTAGAAGCGGCTGGATCTATCGGGCTGATGACATCCATGCCCCAAGCAACAAAGGGCCAAGGTGCTGACATTGTATGTAACTCATAAGGCGGGGAGTGAATCAGATCCCCATGTACCTGGCATTGATGGCACTTCTTCACATACCTGATACAATCACGCTCCATAGTGAGCCAGTAGTACCCAGCTCTCAAAATCTTCTTTGCTAAAACATACCCGCTCATGTGGGGTCCGCATACTCCGGCATGTACTTCAATCATGATTTCATCCGCTTGTTGTGCATCCACACACCGCAATAAACCCAGATCTGGTGTTCTTTTGTATACCACTCCTCCACTGAGGAAAAATCCATTGGCTAGACGCCCGATGGCTCTCTTCTGGTCTCCGGTGGCTTGCTCCGGGTATTTGCCAGCTTTCAGGTATTCCCTAATATCATGATACCACGGCTCTCCATCTGACTCTTCTTCCACGGCGAAGCAATAAGCATTCTGATCTCGGATTTGGATCTGGAGTGGATCTATATATGTCTTGTCCGGATGATGCAACATAGAGGACAATGTGGCCAAAGCATCCGCAATCTCATTGTGCATTCTTGGGATGTGCTTGAACTCTATAGACTGGAATCTTTGAGACAACTCGTGCAAACAATACCGATATGGTATCAATTTCAGATCTCGTGTCTCCCATTCCCCTTGGATTTGGTGTACCAAGAGATCCGAGTCACCCATGACCAAAATCTCTTGGATACCCATGTCGATTGCCATCCTTAACACCCCAAGATGCATGCCTCATATTCGGCCATGTTGTTGGTACAGAAAAATCGGAGCTGAGCGGTGACAGGATTGTGTTGTCCCGTACTTGAAATGAGTACCGCTCCGATACCCACGCCCTTGCTATTGACGGCTCCGTCAAAGTACATTTTCCATCCTGGTTTCTCCTCTTGCTCTATCTCCTCGACAATCATTGCCTCTTCATCCGGAAAGTACGTCTTCAATGGTTCATACTCGTCATCCACCGGATTCTCCGCTAAGTGATCTGCAATAGCTTGTGCCTTCATTGTCGTACGGGTCACATAAATAATGTCAAATTCTGTGAGCAGAATCTGCCATTTGGCCAATCTTCCCGTAGGCATGGGCTTCTGAAATATGTACTTGAGAGGGTCCAGTCGAGATATCAAGTACGTGGTATATGCTCACAAATAATGTTTTAACTTCTGAGCTACCCAAATCAACGCACAACAAGTCCTTTCAAGTTGAGTGTATTTCACCTCATAGGACGTAAACTTCTTGCTAAGGTAATATATGGCTTGTTCTTTCTTGCCTGTCTCGTCATGTTGACCCAGTACACAACCAAAGGAATTATCTAGCACTGTCAGATACAAGATCAAAGGTCGCCCTGGTTCTGGAGGAACTAACACTGGAGGATTGGCCAAATATTCCTTGATCTTGTCAAAGGCTTCCTGACACTCGTCGGTCCATTTTACTGGTGCATCTTTCTTCAACAATTTGAAGATCGGTTCACATGTTGATGTCAATTGAGCAATGAACCGACTAATGTAATTCAACCTTCCTAGCAAACTCATGACCTCCTTCTTGTTCTTCGGCGGAGGTAGACTTTGAATAGCCTTGATCTTTGATGGATCCAGTTCAATACCTCGCCGACTCACAATAAACCCCAGTAGTTTCCCTGAAGGTACTCCAAAAGCACACTTCGCCGGATTGAGCTTTAGATTGTACCTCCGGAGTCTTTGGAAAAACTTCCTCAAATCTCTCACATGATCAGGTTGTTTTCTGGACTTTATGATGACATCGTCCACATATACTTCAATTTCTCGATGCATCATATCGTGAAACATTGTGGTCATTGCCCTCATGTAAGTTGCCCCGGCGTTCTTCAATCCAAACGGCATTACTCTGTAACAAGTATGTTCCCCAAGGTGTAATAAAGGCAGTTTTCTCGGCATCTTCTTCGTCCATAAGGATCTGGTGATAACCAGCATAACAGTCCACAAACGAACCGATTTCATGCTTGGCGCAATTGTCGATCAATATGTGAATGTTTGGCAATGGAAAGTCATCCTTCGGACTAGCTTTGTTGAGGTCTCTATAATCTACACACACTCTGGTTTTTCCATCTTTCTTCGGGACCAGCACAACATTTGCCAACCAGGTGGGGTACTTCGTAACTCTTATGACCTTTGCCTCAAATTGCTTGTTCACCTCTTCTTTTATCTTTACACTAATGTCCGTTTTGAATTTCCTCAACTTCTGCTTCACCGGCCGGCATTCAGAGTATATAGGTAACTTGTGCACCACCAAATCAGTACTGAGCCCGGGCATGTCATCATAGGACCAAGCAAAAATGTCCTTGAATTCATGTAACAACCTTATCAATTCATCCCGGAGGGGTGCCTCCAAATGTACACTAATCTTTGTTTCTCGGACATCATCTTCGCTCCCCAAATTTACAGATTCCATATCACTCAGGATTCGGTTTGGGTTTTTCCTCGTATTGTTTCATGTCCTTGCTTATTTCCTCCAGGGCTTCCTCATCTTCACATTCAATTTCACTATCTTCCTCGATTTCTTGTATATTAACATGATTGTCAGAACTGGGTCTAGAATCCTTCACGCATGACATGGCATTGGAATCAACACATGCAAAACTGTACAAAAGGAAAAATAAAGAAAAATAAGGCAAAAGTGAAGAGAAAGGAAAATTGCATTTCATTGATAAAAGAACGAACAAAGTTCGGGATACATGGTGATTTTTCTTTTCATGAGGGGAATGGGAAAACTCTAAAAATAACAATTTTTGGGAAAGCAATAATGAAATTTTGAGCTAACTACCAAGACTCCTTTCTGATAGGGAAAGGAGTAGCTTCCCAATTGTTTAACATGATTCCAGGTCCCACAAACTGCACATCCATTTTACTTGTGCCTTCCCCTGCTTCAACCATATTCACTTCCCAAAACATCTTCCTAAAACTCAGCATTTCTTCGTCAAGTTGGGTCTCAATGCACTCTGTGGCAGCAGATGTCTGATATTTTGTACCAGGCCTGGCGAAGGTGTCGGATAATTTGGGTATGGGTTTGGGCAAGGTCCAGTTCTTTTTGGCTTTTGAGGCTCTCTGGATATCGGCAAAGGTGGGTTTGAACCCTAAGCCGAATGTGCCTTTGTTCTCTGAAAGCTGAACCGGCTGAGTAACTCCCTGTAATGCTTTGCCCAGTCCCTTTCCTGGCGCAAATCCGTTTCTGAGCATCTCTTTAGCCACCATCACAGTAGTTGGTGCAATCATAGGAATCGGCAACCTCTCACCTTCTGCAATTCTGTTCACCACAATAGCATCCGTCAGTTGGTAGACCCAAGGACCTCGATCCCCATCAGTATCATCAAACGGTGCTACCACATTACAAGCATTTTCCTCCCCATGTACTACAATCTCTTGCTGTTCCCACTCAAACTTGACCATCTGGTGTAGAGAAGATGGTACTGCCTTGGCCGCATGGATCCATGGTTGGCCTAACAACAAGTTATACGACACGGCAATGTCGAGCACCTGGAACTCCATAGTAAAATCAACGGGACCGATGGTCACTTCCAAAATAATATCTCCTAACGTGTTTTTACCTCCGCCGTCAAACCCTCTCACATTGATACTGTTCTTCCGGATTCTATCTGGGCTGATGTTCATCTTCCCTAAAGTTGACAGCGGGCAAATGTTAGCGCTCGATCCGTTGTCAATCAATACCCTGGTCACTACTGATTCTTCACTTTTTACTGTAAGGTACAATGCCTTGTTGTGTTCAGTTCCTTCCACCGACAGCTCCCTATCAGAGAATGTGATCCTATTAGACTCGAAAATTTTGTTTGTAATCTTCTCCAAATGGCAAACTGAGATCTTTTCCGGGACATGAGCCTCATTTAGAATCTTCATCAGGGCTTTCCGGTGTTCTTCTGAATGTATCAACAAAGATAGCAAGGAAATCTGGGCAGGAGTCTTTCTCAACTGCTCAACCACTGAGTACTCTTGTGACTTCATTTTCTTAAGGAATTCCTCTGCTTCCTCCTCCGACACTAGTTTCTTCAATTGACTTTCTTTCACCGCTTTCATCTTTCTCAGTTCCTCTGGAGCAAAACATCTTCCAGATCGGGTGAGTCCATGCGTTTCATTAATTTCACCAGAAATCTCCTTTCCTTTATGAACCACTGATACCTTGCTATAGTTCCAAGGTACAGTCTTTGTACTCACTACAGGCATTTGCACTACCGGCTTTATAATTACGGGCTCTGTGCTTGCACCTTTCACAGTCACAATCGTCTTTGCACCTGGCACTACCACTTTCAGACCTCCCAACACTACCGGTTTTCCTGTCGGTTTCTGAACAATCGCTTTCTCTTTCACAGCTTCCTTTTCAACCTTGCCATTCGACTTTATCATCATCACAGCCTGAGACGGTTTTTGACTGCTATCACCTGGCACCAATTCTATCATGTGGGTTTCGTGGTGATTTGGCAGTGGATTTTGGGTAATGTTCGGGGCTTCTGGGGCCTGAACTTCAATTCTCCTTTCATCAATGAGATCTTGAATGGCGTTCTTCAACTGCCAGCATTTCTCGGTATCATGGCCCACTGTTCCTGAACAATATTCACATCTAACAGAAGTATTAAGGTTCTTTGGGGGAGGGTTTGGAACTTTGGGTGCAACTGGGTTTAGCATCCCCAACTCTTTCAACCTGTGATAAAGGCCGGTATATGATTCCCCGAGAGGGGTGAATGTTTTTCTTGCCTTGTTTCTCCATTCAGAATCCGGCCTGGGTCTAGCTTGGTTTTTATAAGGTTTGGAGGCTGGGTATGTGTTCTGGGTGTGATAAACGTTGTGTGGAGCTTGAGCTCTCCACACATGAGGTGGTGGTGGTGGGTAGATTTGGGCTTGCGGGTGGTGGTAATGAGGGACTGTTGGTGAGTATGGTGGCGGTGGTGGGTTATATGGGCTTGGTGTGTTGTATGGGTTTGGCGGGTAAGATGGTGGTGGTGGATTATATGGAGTTGAAGGGCTTGGTGGGTGTTGGCGGTAGGGTCTTGGCGGGTTATAATGTGGGTTACGACTCCATGGCCTACTTTCTACGGTTGCTACTTCTTCCTTCTTCTTCTTTCCCATCACTCCCCCGTTCCCGGTTTGTATAGCTTGATTGGTGGCCTTGATAGCCGAAAAACTCATAATTTTGTTTGTCTTCAAACCTTCCTCTACAAAACTTCCCATCTTCACAACTTCATTGAAACTTTTCCCGATCGCAGACACTAAATGGCCGTAGTATGTTGGCTCCAAAGCCTGTAGAAAACAATCCACCATCTCCCCTTCTTTCATGGGTGGATCTACTCTTGCGGCTTGCTCTCTCCATCTGAAACCGAATTCTCTAAAACTTTCCCCTGGCTTCTTCTCCATTTTTGTAAGGGACAACCTGTCAGGTATGATCTCCAAGTTGTACTGAAAGTGACTTGCGAAGGCTTGTGCTAAATCATCCCAAACGAACCATCTTGTGTGGTCTTGTCGAGTGTACCACTCTAAAGCTGAACCACTTAGACTCTGGCTGAAGTATGCCATCAATAGCTCATCTTTACCTCCCGCACCTCTCATCTTGCTACAGTATCCTCTGAGATGAGCTACCGGATCCTCGTGTCCGCTATACATGTCGAATTTTGGCAGCTTGAATCCTACTGGAAGCTGCACCTCAGGGAATAGACACAGGTCCTTGTAGGCTACACTCACCTGCCCTCCTAGACCTTGCATAGTGCGGAAAGCATTCTCCAAACTTTTCACTTTTCGGGCCATCTCTTCCTGCCCAGCACTCTTTGCAATCCTTTCTTCACTTGTTTCTATCATCGGAGCATGAGACTCGTGTTGTCTGAAGGTTGGCTCTGGAGGGTAGTAGTGAGGATCATGGATGTGAAACATCGGTTCACTGGAGGATTTGTGCATAGCAGCAGGTGGTGGTGCTACATACACAGGAGCAACTTGTGGTATGCGAGGTGGTGCTTGCTTAGCTGGAGGTGGTGGTATCTGGGAGGTGGAGGCATAGTAGTGAGGGTAATCGGGGTAGGTGGAGGATGAGTTCATGGTTGGTGGCTCAGGGTTAGGATTGGCTGGAGGGACATATGCGGGGTTGGCTGGGTAGGCTGGTAGTGGTTGACCTCTAGACCAGGCCTGGTACATTTCGGCCATCTGCTGCCTCAGCTTGTACATTTCCTCCTTCATGCTTGCCACATCCACAATCTCTTCTTCGTGAGCAGGGTCCACAATGGTTGCCTCAATTTCCTGGGATACGGCTTTCGTCATCTTTTTGTATCTGGTGTTGTATGGGTGGGTAGCCAGAATGCCAGTTGCCTATAGAATCTGAACTCACAAGCATCAACACCCATTAGTTGTTAGCGCATGGATAAAATGCAACGACTTTTAAAAAACAAACACATTTCCTTGAATCGTTTATGCATCATCCCAACTGCTGCTCATTTGGACCACCCTCTTTTCTCTTTTTCCGCTCTTTCTCTCTTCTTTTCTTTTCTTTTCCTCTTTTTTTTTTTTGTTGCTATTTCTTTCTCTTTTTCTTGCTTTTTCTTTTTCTTGCTTTTTCTGTTTTCTTGCTCTTTCTTTGCTTGCTTTTCATCTCTTTTCATTGTTATTTCCATAGTTACGCTCCTATTTATTTGCCTAGCGGATTTAAAAGAAATGACATGAAGCAAAAGAATTGATAACAACACTTGTTTTCTCATTGATAATTCAAAACATTGATTACAAGGTGATGTTTTAAAAAGAAAAATGAAAGATGATGCATGCCCTAAGAGTACATTAATGCACCTAGTGCCCGCGAGGCATCGTTCGGCCTTGCCACGGGCCTATATGCTAATCCCCTTTGAAGCTTATCTAGGTCGGCCATGACTTGTTGTACGAAGAACTTCACTGCAGATACAAAAGTCCTTCGAGACATATCTTCACAAAGCTGAGTCTTCCGGGTGATGTACTGGGCGATGCGAACAATCTTTTCTTTGATGACCCCTTTTTCTTGCAATAACCGGCTTATTTGTTGAGTGCGAGCGTCCAAGACATGTTGGTTGTCCTTTTGCACCTGTTGTAGCTCCAATTCTAATCTAGCCATGGACGTGTAGCAATATTCTCTTTCTTCCTCAAGATCTTTGATAATCTTGTTGCTCTTGGCCGTGGCTGAAATTATTTTCTTTCTAAGCTGGGCTATTTCAAAATCATGCTTGTCTTGCAGTTGTTGAACCAATTTGGCTCTCTTCTCAACATCTTTGTCCATTTGCTTCCGAGCCATGACTAACTCTTTCTCCGTTTTATCCAAATCGAAGCTATAGTCATTTACCTTTCGCCGGAGAATCTCAATTAACTTTTCATCCCGAGCCGAGCGAACTGGGGTCTCGGATGCAATTTTCATTTGAGCCATTTGAGCTTTCAACATCTCATTTTCTTTCTTCAACTGCTTCTTCTCCACTTCATCGGATGCCGCTTGTAAACCGCTTTCGAAATGAAGATTTCTCAATTTATCCTCCAACAGACTGATTTTGGCCTTGTATTCTTTTTCCTTGGCCATCCATTTTTGATTCTCCTCGGATTGCTCTATCAAGTCTTGCAAGTGAGGTCTCTTTGAAAGACGTTCGTGTTCAACCCCTCGTCGGTACCATGTAGAGTATCCAGATGATATCTCCCCTCTTGCTCTATTCAGCACACAAGTATCAATCTTCAGATTTTGGCATTCATTCCAGATTTGCCGGATTTTTGCTTCCGGGAATTGCCCGTCTGGACCAATCTCCACGGCTTGCATACTGAGGTCCCCATCCCTCGGAATAATCTGACACCGTCCTAACTGTCGCAAGGCTCTGTATGGTGCATAAGGTTGTATACTCTTCAAACCCATGATCAAAAATGGCGATCCCTCTGTTGGCATGTATATCACCTCGTCAAGAGGTAACCAGTCATACGTCCAATCAATTTGACCGTCAGTTAGTGATCGAAGATACACAATCCAACCTTGGACTCCCTCTGGCAACTTTACTTCTTTGGTCCTCGCATTGAACTCTTCCAAACATGTCCGATCGGCCGAACCATAGCTCGAGAATGAAGGGTGGTGACACAGATGCTCGATTAGCCAAATTTGCAAGATCAAGTTACACCCCTCGAAGAAAGTAGCCCCTGCTTTGCAGGCAGTCAGAGCACGATAAATATCCGCAACAATCATCGGGGCCAGAGTACAGTTTTCTTGTACTATCAGTGTGGTAGCTACCCCGGCAACTTTTATATTGATATGTCCATCTTTCCTCGGGAATACAACAACTCCAAGAAATGCTACCAAAAATGCGAACCTCCGGTGTTCCTCCCATTTCACTCGGTTGGACTTACAGCACAACTTGTTGGTTGGGTCGTTGAAACCCCCAACGTGTCCAAACCTATTGTAGATGAAGCTTAAAGAACAAAATCCATCGGCCAGATCTTCATTATGAACATTCCGGGCAATTTTCAAAGAGTCGAGGAAACGATGTACTGTCACTGTCCTCGGAGATACCGGGTATTTTCCTTTTAGCGGGACCTCAGTCTTCCCGATGTAGAAGGCAATCTCCTCCAAAGTAGGGGTAAGCTCAAAATCTGGGAAATGAAATACGTTGTGTGCCGAATCCCAAAACGAGACCAACGCTCTAATTACATCACCCCGAGGAACCATGTCTAATAACCCTGTAAGGCCTTTTAAGTACTTTTTGACCCAGTCTTGACCATCGGATCCCATGTCCTGCCACCATAATTTCAGCTCCAAAGGGATTTTATTTAGGGAAAATTGTTCATTCATCATCGTGCTCGTCCTGCACATTTATTAAGGTGAATTTATTTAGAAAAAAGGAAAATCTTTTTAATGCAATTTTTCAATTTTTGGAGAAAAGAAAATAACTCTCGAAGTGGCCATTTTTGCCAAAACAGCCTTCCGGCGTCCTTTCGGAACATTCGACCATTTCCAAAAATAGCAATCACCTCGATTGAAAAGAAAATCTTTTCGGTCTTTTTTCTAAAAGTGTGGTTGGACCCGTTTAAGGGTTGCCTACGTATCCCTCCTAACGGCGAGAATCAAACCTGCGTAGTTCGGTCAGATTAATTGACCAATTATTTTCAACAAAAACTGTTCCTCCTATTTTTTTTCAAATTTTCAAATTTTCCGGGTACCTATTTTCTATAAATCATTATTTTCCTCTCTCTTTTTTTTCAACAATTTTTCCAATCTCGGGATTTTCGCCGGTCCGCATAACGATCAAGGACAATAAAATGCAACACATAGCATGCTCGGTCTTTTCAATACCGGGTCACCTGTCCTAGACGGACCCAACCCCTGTGTTGAGTCCCCTAAGTCAAATATGATGCAAATAATCGTCCTAGACCTATGTTCAAAATCTTACGGTTTCATGGATTGCTAGACCGTGTACCCGAGCGGACAACTCGAATCGAGGAGGGGGCTACGTACCGGTGACCCGCGGAGTCAATCGGCTTTGTAACTTATCCGGCCTCTATTTTCTTAATTTAGGGTGATTTTAACAGAAAGGGGAGTCTCAACCAGTAAGCACATCCCCGAGGGAGAAAAGAGAAGGGTTTTCGGCATAGTTTTATATACAGTTCACATAATATCAAAGCGATAAAGCACATAGCATGTTGTCCAAATCATATAATGAAGTCAAACAAAAACGCAAACGGCAGTTCTAAGGAGCTCGAGTTCTTAAACCCTGAAATCGAAATTCAGGGTTGGGTCCCCAGCAGAGTCGCCAGAGCTGTCACACCTCCCTTTTTACTACCCCAAACACTTAAAAGCGTATAAATACACAAGACGGATAAAATAACGTAAGGGAAGGAGTTTTTCCAATTAAAGGACAATCGGTTCGGGATTTTATTAGAGATTAATCAGAGTCGCCACTTGGGAATGACAATGGTGTCCCAAGTCACCGGTTAATCCCGAATCCGAGGAATTTTGACTCTTATAAATGTATGCGAAGCAGAGATCCGGATAAGGAACTCTGTTAACCCGGGAGAAGGTGTTAGGCACTCCCGGATTCCGTGGTTTTAGCACGGTCACTCCACTGTCGTTCTTGACTTTTGTTTGACTCAATTATAGGTTTTAACAACATAATGTGCTTTTATGTTAAATACCATTTTTAGGAATTTGCGGTATCGCAAAAACACGCCTCGAGTCATACCGCAACCAGTACGCCTATGACTTTTGGTGTATTTCGGCTTTACCGAGATTTGAATTTGAGTCGCACCAAGTGCACACTCGTTCATAGGAAGGTATATTAAAACCGTGCCTTAAGATAGTCTATATCGGCTTTTAACTTTGGGAGAGGCTATGGAATTCGCTATTAGCCTCTCCGGTTCTATTATGTTATTCTATTACTAAATGGGGGCCCCGGTGTTTGTTATTCGGGCGAGGCTCATCCCAATTTTTATTAAAGGATACTAATATTTGGCTAAGTTTTCTATATTTGTTCTTGCCTTAAGCGTATTCACCAACAAGTGTTCCAGGCCCCTTTCGAATTTTGTTGTTTATTGGGCCCGGACTTTCCATTAAACGTATGGACTGTCTTGGTCTTCGAGATCCAGGTTGCTTTGGATTTAAGCTTGCTGGCCTCATTAGCTTCACGTTGTAGTTCAAAACTCGTTTGCATATTGAGCCCAAACCAATCGGTAGTAAACTACTATGAAAAAACAATAAATACAAAGAACCAGAAATAACGCAAATCAACAGGATTTAAGGATCGAAATCAGATCGCTTTTATTCATTGAAAGAGTAGAGTCGTTGTACAAGGCTAAAGAGATGATTTAACTTTATGAGACTGTGTTCAAACAAATTAACCAACTTATTAATGGTAACCCAAAACACCTAATGCTAAGTGACTTATGGATATGTATATACAGCTATTGACTCTAATATGACTTAACTCAAATTGTATCATAGATCTAATTGCCCATTCTTCTAACTACACCCTCTCCTTTTGAACTTGTTATACATCTTTAAGCTATGTTTGAACACTGATTTTAACATCGAACTAAACCCATTTTAACATCATCACAGCCAATTTTACTCCTCCTCTTTTAAACTTACTCAAACATTAAAATTAGTTTAACGAAACAGATTAACTAAATGAGCTTATTATTACTAATGCATACGAGTGAATTGATTGACTCTGGTTTTAATAGTATTCCTATTTAACTAAGTGATGTGTGATCTACGACTACACTATCGTTACATTACTATTATACTACCACTATTACATATTTTTTTTGTTTCTGTTTTCATATTACTACATGCTTCACTACATGATATTTAGATCTAAACTATATTAAACTATCAATCAAAGAGATAAATTGAACTACAGGAGAACAGTTAATTTCAACATCTTGAACTTCATTCCATTTTGAGCTTTAACAATTACATCTTCAGTTGAACAAGGGAATGTACCTGGTTCAACAAAATGGTAGCCAATGAGTTCTAAGGGAATTAAAAGATGAGCAAGGCAGAGACTCAAGCAGCAAATGCAACAGTAGAAATTGAATCTCCAAGGAGTAGAAAACCACGGCAACAAACAACAGAATCCAGACAGAAAACCCAAACCAATTCGAGCAAAAGAACCCAGCAAAACCAAGAGAAATAAGCAAGCTCTAATCCGAGAATTCCCA
Organism: Nicotiana noctiflora; assembly: GCA_032618575.1. NCBI lineage: Eukaryota > Viridiplantae > Streptophyta > Magnoliopsida > Solanales > Solanaceae > Nicotiana > Nicotiana noctiflora. Next base: position 251,456 of record JASVEL010002743.1, read on the forward strand.
GAGAAATTATTACTGAATTGTTATGTTTTCTCTGATCTTTCTTCTTAACAGCTAGCCTAAAAAATGATTTTTCAGATTGCTAAAAAATTGGAATCCCCTTTCAGCCCTTTTCTAGAGGTATATATAGTTGTGGTAAAGGGCTGATGACTTGGGGAGAAAGTATGGGATTAATCCCACTTCTCCCCCTCCTAAAATTATGAATTATGCACTTTAGCCCCAATTTCTGTTAACAGAAATCCTTCCAGCATGTGCTGGAAGGTTCTAAAGATTCCTTTTAGGGGTTTTTACTAGTATGACCTTAGGGGTTTGAGATTTTTACAGATTTTCCATTTTTAGGAGACCATTATACCCTTAAATCTCTGCAAAATTGCAGAAATCAGGGGTACAAAGGACTCCCCTACCCTCTTAGGTTCTAAACTATTTACTATTTCACCTTTTAAATTCCCAATTGTGTCCCTAAGGGCACTGTTTATTTACTAAGTCTACCTAGGTCAAATTTTCAGCTTCTTTGGACTTATTTAACTAATAGCCAGCCCTTGCATTGGTATTTAAGGGCTGGCCACTTCTACTTTAAAGAACTATTTCAATTTTAGCCTATTTAAACTAATTCCAATCAATTAAGACCAATTTATTCCAATTTAAAGCTAATTGCAGGACTAGCCTGCTTTATTATTAAAACAACTCTTTAAAATCTAGCCAGTCTCAAGTTGAGACTTAGCTTTGGCTATTAAAACCAATCACTGAACATTTGGGCCCAAAACCATTTGCAGGTTTGGCCATTTTATGCTCAGGGCTCTAAAGAGAGCCTGGGCTAGTCTGCATTTGCAGACATAGCCCCTTTTGCACAACCAGCCACTTTAAAAGTGGACTGTGTGTTAGGGCTTTATAGAATAAGTCAATTATTTAACTTATAGCCTAATTTTTATGAGTTTCAGTTTCATCCTATTTAAAAACTAGCCATTTTGTGAAACTTAGCACTAACAGCTATACCCAATTCACCTAAAGTATGATAGGCCCTAAACAGTGTTCAACTAACATGGAACTATTGCAGTTTTAGCCATTTCAACATGTAATTGCACCCATAACCATACTAAACCTAACAGTGTTCATCAACTAATTAAAATTCAGAAAAGGAATTTGATAATGTTGAATCTCAACTAATCAACTCACATTGCTCAGGTTCATATAGCAAAGATACCAATTAATCATTGAAAAGGACTAATTAGAAACAACTTATGTTAAATGATTCACTGAAAGACTCCAACATACTCAAAATTCATGGGCACAAACATATAGACACTAAGTTCTCACAAAACAGTTCAGAAGAAATGAAGCATGTCTTATATCATTCATGAGAACCAACTACTGACCCTAGGACCAAACTAAATCATGTAAAGAAGATAGAACAAGTATGGACATTTGAACTAGTAGAAGAGACTCTAATTAGGGTAAAACAACTAAGCTAATCATGAAGGGAAGCACAAGAGATATCTAATTTCAAAGATGAAATGTTGCAAGCTAAACAAGAGAACTCTAGCTATAACCAAGAGTGAGGAACACACAAGGAAGAACAGTCAGGACATCAACTTAAAAGATGAAAAGAAAATAAGAGTTAAGCATGCATGGCAGTGGAAGAAAAGTTAACTAGACTATGAAAGCTAAACAGATCAAGGACTGTAATGGAATCAAGGTAACTCTTTTGACTCAATTAGAAACATAACATGATTTGAAACAAACAAAGCAACAGAACATCATGAGGAAAAACGAGATGGAAAGGAAACCTAGTTCTATCATAGATCTTTCAAGCTAAAGCAACAAGAGCAGTCAGAACAAATCCAAAAAACTATATGATTTAGTAACAATGAAGACAAGAAAAGAATCAGAAGTGACTTATGCTTTAAGCAAACCGAACAATTAAGAAACAAAGACCAACGGTCATGCTTTTGTAGTAAACAGAAACCAGCAGCTAAAATGACCAAGAAAAGGTGAAATCTCTAAACTTGGAGCAAAGAAGCATGAGATTAAAACAACAAACAGAATCTTATCACTAACATGCTCGAAAGAACAGATTAGGAAACCTTACGACTAAATATCAGAGACACTGACAAGAGATGTGAAACATGCGAAGACAAACATAACAAGAAAAGAACTAATGATAAGCAAAGATAGAAAAAAACCCTAAAACTAGCATGTGAAACAACTAATCAGTATAGAAGAGATAACAATTAACAGAGTAAAGCGACAAAAGAAATATGAACTACAGAACCATGGGGAACATAATCAAACAGCAACAAATAACGGACACAAACAAAAATCAGAAAAGACATAGAAGACATGCAAAAACACGAAAATCAAACAAACAAAACAAAGAAAATAACAGATAGAGGGAAGGGACTTAGCTTAGCGGGGCCTGTCCCCCGAGCTTCCTATTCTCTCTTCTTTTACTCTCTTTTTCTTCAGATCTTACTCCCTTCTTCTTGTTTTCTTTTTCTTTATTCTTTTTCAGATCCCTTTTTTTACTTTTCTTTTTTCTGGTTTTTCTTTTAAGGCTTAAAGACGAAGCCTTTTTGAATTCTGAGTTACAGGGGGTGTTTGGGTGAGGAAAAGGTGAGGCCTTTATTAGGGGTTTGGTTTTGGGGTCGCCGGAGTTAGGTTTCTGGCGACACTTTTTGGGATATTCGAGACGCTCCAGGCTTATTCGACGGTGGTGACTTATATGGTTGGGTAGATCATGGGACGGGGGTTCGAACGGCATTGGTTTGGAAGGGATCTTCGTTGTTTGGTGGTCACCGGCGAAGATTCCGGTGACCGGGATTTCTGGAGAAGGGTAGGTTTCTGGGTTTTGGGTGTGTTATGAGGTGAAGAAAAAGGAGAAGGAGAGAGGAGGGGTAAAGGAGAGCCGGCGACCACCGTAGGGAGTGGTGGCCGCCATGGCCGTTTAAGGCTCTCCGTATGAAGACGATGATGATGAAGATGAAGAGAGGGGAGGAAGGGCGGCCGTCTCTAGGGTTTGGATTTGGCTAAAATGAGACGGCCGTTCAGACCAAAGCCTTATATAGGCGACAAGGGTTAAGGTGATCCTGGCCGTTGATCTGATGAAGATCAACGGCTATTACTAGCGTTACTTATACGACGTCGTTTTGAGCCTTAATGAAGCCAGGCCTTAGACCCTTGGATTAAATCAAACGGACGGCTCAGATCGAGCCTCACATAATTCATTAACTAATTAATTCCAACAATTATCTCAGCCGTTGGATTGAACTAGATGAATGGCTGAGATCGTTTGCCTCTTAAAGACCTGGACCCGTTTCCTTTGGGCTTAGGGACTGGGCCGGCCATTTGAATCATATTTGGCCCAGTCTTATTATACTATGTATATTTTTTGTGTTTTTCTTGTTATTTTAATCATTTTTAGGTATTTTCTTTTATACTTTTTTTTTCTTTTTCTTTTATGGAAAATTATAAAACCTAATTTCCTATTTACTCAAATTTTCTAGTATTTTTTGCAATTTTTCTGCTATTTTTCCTCTTATTCTCTCCTATTTAAACTATTTTGCTAATTTTCTTAAAATCTAACTAATTAAACTAACAAATTAATTACTCAGCCTATATCTTTTGATTTTCTTCTAATTTCCACTTATTCAAACACAAAAGTATAGCCAATTTCCAATAAATCAAACAATTGCACTCAAAAACATTTTTATTTTAATTTTGGAATTAATTGCTCAATGCAAAAATCATGTGCTCACAGCCGGCACTACCGATCATTATAACCTACCACCACCCACCCACCATCTTCCTCAATCATAACTACTACCACCATCCGCCATTATTAACTATTATCAGCCACCACCACCACCACCATCACCATCACCATCCTGAAACATAATCACCACCACTATCAATAGCTACTAGTTACTAGCATGAACCACCATCATCAACCAATACTACCATCATCCACCGTTGCTAATCGGTATTCACCCGTTAACCATCACCACCAACAACTATCATATTTTTAAAAACTATAAATTTTATTGATAAAATATTAGATTAGTTAGTATTTCATTTGAATTTTATATTTATTAATATTTAAATAGAGATAAATTTTATATATTCAGATGTTAAAAATCAAACAGTCTTAATTATTTAGTATTCGGATCTTAATACACATCTTAATATATTCAGATGTGTATTCAGATTCAGATGTATTAATCTTAATACACATCTTGATATTCAGATGTGTATTCAGATTCAGACGTCTTAATCTTAAAAAAAACAAATGAGGCCTAAGAATAGGCATGTAAACTGGTCCCAAGTCATGATAGGAGAACCCACTGGCCCGCCGAGAAGATAAGACTGCCACCATCTACAAGCCCTGCCCTCCAACTAGAAAGTAGTAAAATCTATCCCATGTGACTCCAATATCCTCATGTTGTGCAGTTTGTCCTTGCACCTATCAATGAAGTCCTAGGGGTCCTCATGTCGCTCATCTGTCCGAAGGCTTATACGGATCACTTGCTGCAGCTGGTCTAGGTTCAGGTACAGCAATTGCAACTAGCTAGGCCCCATCCATGGGTAGTTTACCCGAAGTCTAATATACTACAGCTGCATGCCCAGGAGGCTGAGCTGTAGTGGTATGTGCTACCCCTCCCGCCTGATATGTGGTTGGGTCTGCTGGAAATTAACCATGCCGGGTCATAGAATCTATGAACCGTAGCATACGACCAATGATCTCCTGAAAGCCCGGTGCTGACATGAATCAATCAGGCTTGGTTATGCTGTGGGCACCACTCCCTACACATTCACAATGGGGTCCTCTACTGGATCCATTGGTGGTGCAACTAGGGAAACTCTATGACGTCCTTATCCCTTACCTTGGGCCAGTGCCCTCCCCCTACCTCTGCTTCTGTCTTTAGCAATGGGGGAAGCAGCTCCTCCCGGGTCCGGAACGTCTTTTGCGCGCGTTCTCACCATCTGTGAGAGAAATAGAGAGAGAATTTGGTATACTATCGACTTCACAATAGAAGATGAGTAAAGAGTAGTTTCCTAACACCATATAGCCTCTCAAAGATAAGCACGGATGTCTCTGCACCGATCTACAAGACTCTATTATGTTTGCCCATAACTTGTGAGACCTACATGAACCTAGTACTCTGATACCATGTTGTCATGACCTAACTCCATGTTAGTCCGTGATGGTGTCCAACACTGTTGCTAGACAAGCCAATAGTGAACAACCTAGTAATTTCCCATTTTTAACGAGTTTAATGAGTGTCCCACGTAGAAATTTTTCCATGATTTAAAATTTAATGAGAAATCGGTTTAAGCTAATATATGAAAGCAGCTAGAAATATTTATAACCTAGGGACAAAACCCAAAAATCACAAGTCTGCTATTGTGTGTCAAGATCTAGTATCACAAGTATGTGTGCAACTAGTAAAATATATAAAAATATGTCTATCCTATTGCTTGAAATAGAAAAGAAAGAAATAAAACAAAAGGGGGACTCCGGCATGCTGCTGAACGGCTCAAAAAGGGAAGCTCACCATGAAATCTTGAACCATCAAGTATGTGCGCCGGAAGGGTAACAATATGTACCTGCCTCAGATCTTGTACAATTAAGTGCAAAAGTGTAGTATGAGTACATAAACAACATGTATCCAGTAAGTATCTCGTCTAACCTCGAAGAAGTAGTAACGAGGGGTCGACTTTGACACTTACTATGGTTAACAATAATATATTAAAAATGTTATACGAAGCGTGAATTTCATGAATAATATTGAAATCTCAATAACAAAAAAAATCTTTCTTCAAAAATATAAGATTCCAGGTTCCGTTTTTTTCATCTAACGGCTTTCATTTCAAGACATTTAAGCAATATCAATTATGGAGAGTTCCAACGAATTATCATGCGCAAATTATACCGGGGTTGTACAGTCCGATCCAACATAATATTTAAATAATGCACTACCGAGGGTTGAACGGTACGACTCATAGATGCATTTATCTTCTACCGAGGTATTCGACCCGCTCGACAAATAGAAAACAATTCAAATAAATCACATATTCTCTTATATAGTCAAGTGTCTCATTCCTAACTTCAAGTAAGTAAATTTTACCTTTTACAATTCTTTTATCAACTTCCGATATGACTTAAGCAAATAGATGAACAAGTAGGGGTGCAAACATTTCATATAAAGCATGGTACGGGTCCTAGACTATCCGGACAATAGCTACGTACGGACTCTCGTCACCTCGTACTTATGTAGCCCCTACAAAGAGGTTCACACATCAATTTAATTCACCTATGGGGTTAATTTCCTCTTACAATATTAGAAAAGAGACTTACCTCATCTCAAGGCCTACTTTACGGTCAAAGATTTAAGCCCAAACCCTCAAATCGGTGCCGAATAATCCAAAACTATTCAAATAGTATAAAAGCTAATCAATATGTTTTCAAAGTTCATATTCTAGCTATTTAAGTGATTACCCCCACCCTAAATGTGAGGTTCCTAAAATTTACCCTCAGGTCCACGTGCCTGAAATTCAAAAATTTTCAAAGAAAGTTGTTAACCATAATCTCGAGGACTCAAATATATAATTTTTACCAAATTCCATAATATATTTCGTGGTTAACTTTTATTTTTATAAAAAACATAGGTTTTCCATCTAACCCATAAATTTTACAATTTTATATTTTATAATATGCCCATAAACTATATATTAAACTCACATTAGGTAGAAATTACTTACTTTAATAAGCTAGGTCGAAATCCTTTCCTTAAAAGCTCTCAAATCGCCCAAGAATGAAAGAAAATGGGAGAAAAATACCTAAGCCCTGTATTTAAAACAAGATCACTGCCTTCAACGATTTTTGCATCTGCGGTGATTTGGCCGCATCTGCAGTGTCGCACTTGCGATGCTCGATCCACTTCTGCGGAACTCTTTGAGTCCAACTTGGGCCACTTCTGCGGTCGTAGAGTCACTTCTACACCCGGCTCTGCATCTGCGTTGTTCCCTTTTGCACCTGCGAGTTCGCGGGTGCGCATAGATCCGTACACCTGCGATCCCTTGCCAAATGCTCCAGAAGTGCTTATGCTACTAATTCCTCGCACATGCGGCTAGCCAAGCGCGGGTGCGATTATGACAACAACTGTAGCTTCAGCTCTTACTCCAAGTTACCAACTTGGTCTGACCCTCGTCAGATTGACACTCTTGGTCCCCGGGGCCCCGCCCGAACATACCCACAAGTTCGGAATCACAAAAAGGACTCACTCAAACTCTCAGAATGCCCCAAACAATATTAGAACTAAGAATCATACCCTAAAATAATTGAATCAAACTTATAAATTTCAAGTTCTTTAGTTTACTTCCAATGCACCGAAACGCACTTAAATTACTCGGAATGACACCAAAATTTACGTGCAAGTCTTAAATGACATTACGTAACTATTCCCGATCTCAGAATTTCATTTGGACCTCGATATCACCAAAACCCGTTCCAAACCAAATTTAAAGAACTTCTAAAATCTTCAAAGAATCAACTTTTACTATTATGTGTCGAAACACTCTCGTATCACCCTAAACCCGATCCGAACGTACCACCAAGTTCGAAATCATCATACGAACTTATTGGAACCGTCAAATCATGATTCCGAGATCGTTTACTCATAATATTGACCAAAGTCAAACTTAGTTTTTTAAGCCAACGTAAGGAATCAAGTGTTCTGATTTCAACCCTAACTCTTCTAAATCTCGAACTAACCATCCCCGTCAGTCATAAATCAGTAAAAGCATGTGCTGAAAGTCTTATTTAGGAAAATGGAATTCTAGAAGGCAAAACGAACGATCAGGTTGTTACACTAAGTCTCTAACAGAAATTAACGGTTCTCTAACCGTTTAAATGTACAATAATAGTTATGCCATTTACATTATTTAATAGAGTTTATCTAGAACTTTCCATTATTTGACCCCATAGCAAATTGGGAATATCGAGGTAATTATAGTTATAAACTTGCTGTATTTCTCTTGTGCGGTAGAGGCCTGATGCTTGTTAACCGAGAAGGTGCAAGAGTCAAATTTTGTGGTGCTCTCTTTTAAAGGAAGGGGGAAAATGAAAAATCAAGGGGTTGACTCTGTAAAGAACTTATCAACATGGTGCCTTAGCATGGATTGTAGTGGTTGAAATAGAAGTAGCAAGGAAGGATAAGAAGGGCAATTCCTCTACTACTAGTGTTTCTATAAAGTGCACGCGTGGTGGTATATTGATGTCTTTTTTGTTTTAAAATTGGAATGAGCTATTTGGCTCTTAAATGTCAATAACAGGATAGTCGATTGTTTTAATGTGATACTGTTAAGTGTCTATTCCGTTTTCTACTAGTGAATTGCTCGACTTTATATGTCTGCTCATCTATTGCCAACACATGTACATAAATATGACTATATTGGATATTGCTAATGTAAGATCTGGGGGGAACCATCATTTGATGCCTCAGTCCTTAGAAATCAGAGTTATTACTTATGAAGAATGAAGCATCCCAACAAAGCTCTGCATCCTTGAGGAGGGGATGCATGAGATGTAGTTAGGAGTGGCCAACGGGCGGGTCAGGATAAAATGAGGTAGTGAAAAAATGGATCAATTATCCGACCCGATTCGTATTTAATACGGATAAAAAGGGTTAATCGGCAGATGATATGAGTAACCATATTATCCATGAATTCTTGCATATAATCATTTTTGGGAGAATTCTTGGTCTTCCTAACTCGAAAAACCCCCAATTTGAGGCTTTACAAATGGAAAAGTTAGATTCATTGGTTATCCATTGGTTACTCATTGATTATCCATTTTCGAAATGGATAATATGGTTCTTATTCATAGTTGACCCATTTTTAAAAAGTTCATTATCCAACTTATTTTTTAGTAGATAATATGGGTCGTTAACTCTTTTCTTTTAACCATTTTGTAACTCCTTGACGTAGTATACCCAAATGAATTTTCGCATTGTTACCCTAGCGATTTAAAAAATCTAATTTTTGGTTCACCTGTCAAACCTTCAACCAGCAAGACCCGTTGACTAATGCACAAGGTAACTAACGTATTTTACTTTCACACAAACTGTCTCAGTATATCAAATTACCTTCGTTGTTGCATATATTTGTGTAAATAAGTATATATATATCAGTCTCGTGTGTAATATATTGCAACATATTAAACAAATATTTAAGGTGAACAAACTTCATCTATGTTTGGTAAAAACTTAAAGACAAGGTCATTCTGTGCATCAATACTAACTCTCCTTTTTCATTATTTTACTGCTTGAAGCAACATTGATAATACAAAAGAAAGAAAATAATAAGTGGTAAACCATCAAAAAGACGCCGCCTACGGTCGAAAGAAAAGAGAAAATTGCATCTTATTACATCACTAGGAACGAGCACACTGAATATCACCAGCATTGCTGAGCACACTGAAAACTACAATTATTCATCTATTTTACATTATTTGGAGCCCAGTAAATAATGTGCAAAGAGGGACTATCACGCAGCTTCAGCAAAACCCAGTTGAAGATTACCATAGTCAAATACAGTATGATACACCCCCATGAATACATTACCAAGAATCCTGCAAGTGTAGTATGAATCTTTTCGTAAGAAACAGATGGAGAAGCTTATAAGACTATTTGAGTAAACTAAGTGTAGTAAAGCAAAATGGTTGTAAGAATAATAAAAACGTACCAAAGAGGACCACGAGGAGGTGGCACATCCAAAGCAACAAACCCACTGATGCAAATGGTGGCAATCCCCTCTCCAGTTTTCAAAATATACTGGAAACAGAAACAAGTTAAAGCCACAGTTGAAACAAGGCTGAGTATGCAACATAACAATGTAACATATATAAAATAATTAGGAAGAGAGGCATAACCTGTTCTGGAGTCAGAACAAAATCCTTATCACCGATATTGAATGTAACATTTGGCATGGATGATATGCTATTGCAGTCGATGACAGATTGTCCCATAGGACTTGGTAATTTCTCACAGAGCTGTAAAACACCAAACATTAGTCCCTAAGACAAGGCTCCGCGCTGCTTAAAGAGAAAATTCACTCACCTGATTCACATATTCTAACACACTCTCCTTTGTTGTCTTCTGTTTGAGCTGGTTCTGCATCCAAATTACAGCCATCTCACAGGCAGTGCACAATGGGGCTTCTTTTATGGAACTTCCTTCATTTTCCTTCTCAACCACACTTCTTATATTCGAGCTGCAAAATTGGTTGTAGATTGTCACATGGTTACACAATTCAACATGTATTGTAGCAGATGTAGATCTTTAGTTCAAATCTCATTACCATCCTTCATCATAATGAATTTCCAAGTACGAGAGCATGTCGAAGATATAATAATTAAATATGATTGTTACATCTTTGAAAACTTAAGTTTTTACACGAGATGGTTACACAATTCAACATAAACAACATAGCTCTAGAGCCTTGACATATGTTCCAGAGAAAGATGGTCTGGTTCAACTTTTTTGTAAAAGAACAGGAGGAAAGCATCCATACCTCAAATTCTGAGCTCCATTAAGATAACATAAACCTGCTTGTAAACAAATTTGATCCGGTATGACCTGCAGACAATTACAAGTAGTATTATATCTACAATGTAACAGGCAGTAGTGGCGGGCTCAAATAAACAAAAGAAGAGAAATAGAACAAACCCCAGATACTAGTAAATCCCAAATCATTTCCCCATATTGAGAAATGGTTTCTTTACATTCCATGCTCAATACTCCATCTGCTCCAATGGCATGGTTGACTTGTGTCACAACAGCCTGTTATAATTACTTTCAATAATTTTTTCAAGATAACTAGATAGTCGATAGGTCTACAACTTCTGCAACAATCCAAATAAAGTAAATCATACAGTTGGACCAGCAAGCAATGATGTTCCAGAATCCACTATAGCATCACAACCGCCTTCACAGAAGCCTGTAAAGGAAAAGTATTTAAGACAAAAAGAAATTATTCTTAGCTTAGGCTCGTAATCAACAGCAACGCTCACCTGTTGATCGGTTCCCAATAGAGAAATCTCCCATTTTAAACTGAAACAGAAAAAGGAAAATAACAAATGGAGGGACAGTAAAAAAAAAGGCCAAAAAGGAATGGAAACCAGAGTGGATAAAACAATTCAAATACCTGCCAGTAACCTTTCTGAGTCAAAGGAACATAAGTATGTTTATCCCTGAAGTGTTTTGGATCAACACCACCAAAAACAAGTTCACCTCCCTCTTTTGCATTTATGTCGCGATTAAGCCAGAAAGAGAACACAGGCTCCTTTACGAGATCTTGCTTCACCATATTGTACCTGCACATATATCATGAATCAAACAGATAGAATTGGTTAAAAACTGAACTGAACAAATGAATTGCAGGCCTTATTACCAGACAGGTACAGTGTTTCCAACAGCAATTTCCTTGAAACCAAGCCCAAGTATTCCATCAAACTTTGCAACTATAAATGTAATACTTGGTTCCCGTGTCGCCTCAATAAAGACCTGAAGAAATTTATGTAAAAAATTCGCATCCATTGTATTTTCAGAAGAGCAGAAAGGACCATAATATGAGTCAGTGATGACTTATTGCCAAGCAAGATTTCACCTGATCCGTGACTACAAGATCACCAACTTGAACATTATCTTGACTGAGAAACCCTGAAATTGATCCAGATCCATAGTGGATTGAACAAGATTCTCCTGGATTAGAATAAACATCAAAAACCATCAATAAATAACTGGTCGGTAACTACTTGTCTATCGATTAATGTGAAAGAAATATAGTAAGATTAAACTATGATATGAACATCACCTTTCTTTGTGTATGTACTAGACTTCCTTGCCTTGTATTTGGAATGGATCCAGCATGCAATCTGGGAATAATTCAAGTTTAAGGAAAAATTCTGTATAAACCGGTAATTCAACAAAGGAACAAATAACTAAAAGAATTCAAGTTATATACACTAAAAGTGTAAGGATTTTTGTTACTATTAGTATAGTTTAACTTGTGATAGCAATAATTGAGTACAGATTAATGTTTTCTTATAGAGATTTACATGTAATCACCTTATAAGTTACCTGATTATATAATTGCACCATTAGCACGTAGAACATAATCATTAACTAAAAAGAAGCACAACTTACAGAGAAATGACATCTTGATGATGGAACCCAAAGATTAGAACTCCCTGTATCAAATATGACAGTGAAATTTTGAGGGGGTGAACCAATACTAATCTCTCCATAATATTGAGCATCCATGTAGTTCTTTAAGGAGACTATATCTGAATTTGTGTCAGATTTCTTCTTCTTCTTCTTCTCTATGTCCTTCGTCACATGTTTTCCATATATGTCTTCAAGTCTTGCTACATTGGCTGCATTTAAGCTACTGATATCTAATTGTCGCTTCTTCAGACTAATTCTTCGCAAACTATCAGAGGAAGCAGGAAATACAAAGCAGGCAATGGCCAATAATAGGAGAGCAGCCCAAAGATGCTTCCTTTCCATGTTCAAACAGTACCTGTACAACAGCAAAAACCAAGCTTTAACAGAATGTCAAGCAGCAAATATGAATGCAAATTACTATGATGTATCTTCAATGGGGTTGATATGCTTTCTTCATGGTGATGATTGTCTTAACATGACATGAAATATCAAGCCAAATGGAGAATCAAAAGCTGTTCATCAACAAACGTATAATTCAAGAAGAAACATGCAGAGTGTTAGACCTTAAAGAGTGGTTAGAGCAACTAGAAAAGAGTAGAAGCTTTGAGATATAGATTGTATTCAGGTTACCACAGAGTAGGAAGAGTGAATTAAGAGATATTTCATGGAGAAGGTATTGCTCTTTGTCCACGACCAACTAAATAGCCAAGACCCGAGAGAAAAGAACAACGTGATTGGTACGTACGCTTTTGGCATGCAAAGTTTGGTAATAATACATTATAATAGTATATTTAGTTATGATTAAGTGGAAAGTGTTCAAATTAAAGATAAGACAGGTCATATAGTCATTGATTTGGTGAAATACCAGGGATATTTAAATTAAGCACATAATTTTCGGAACAAACTAAAAAAAAGTATAACACATAAACTAGGACCGAGAAAATATGATCTTTAAAAAAAGGTGTTTCGACAATTGTTGTTTTTCCGAAATTTGTTCTATGTCTTAAAAAAAAAGGTACTATTTTTTTCCAGAAGGTCTCTCAAAATTCGATTGCAAAGGTCAAAAACTTGGTATACAAATTAAGCGAAAAAGAAATGTTTTCAAAAAAGAGACTCTCAAAAACCATCTCGACCCCCCCCCCCCCTTCCCCTTTTAATTTAATTTCTTCTAAATAGTGTTTTTCCCTCAATTTCATGTTATTACGTTTTCGTGCAATCTTTTCCTAGGGAATAAAGAAAGCTCAATATTTTGGATCATTTATATTCTGGAAATACGCCTTTCAATTTCATAATTATGTAATGGTTACGTAGTTTCTTCGATATGCTTGTGAGCAGTAGCTTTTTCTAGAATTTTTGAGAAAGCCATTTTATTTGCACGTATCGTTTTAGGTTTTTCTTCTTTTAAAAAAAATTACTTTTAAAAAGACAAGCAAAAGATATTATGTTATACTAGAATTAAAGAATATCGGTTTTAAAAGTTTTACTCTAAAGCATGCTTATACATTGTCAAAACTGCAAATTTTTGTATTTAGTTTTGAGGTGCTTTTAAAAGTAACCTTAATTTTCAAATCAAATAAAATTACTTTAGATATGCTCTTTTGAAATCATATAGAATTAGTGAAGTTTCTATAAAAAATTTCCAATATAATGGCCTTACCAGATAAGGAAAAGAATACAGGTTCCAATCTTTCAGCTATATTATGATTTATTTATTTTTGAATTCTCTTCTTCCTTTGGAATTTAATGCTGTCGAAACAAGTTAATTTAACTCTAGGGAGCACTAGTTAGAAATTTAAGAACAAATTAATCGTATTTAGGTGATAAATTTTTTTATATACGTAGGCAAAGTGTTATCCACATATTCATTTGGTGCAAAGATTGAATACAAATATGCTTTTGTCTTTTTCATAAAAAAGTTTATATGATACTGGGAGAGTGCATGCTACAGTGTTTGCAAAGAAGACCGTGGCAGGATTTTTGGCATTTGAAAGCTCGCGCTCGTACTTGAGATATGGCAATAATAACATTTTGATTAATCTTTGAAGAAATGACCTAGAAATTTCCTTCGAACATGCAGACAAAACGATTGATCACTAAACATGGTTACAAAATCGGATGATATAGTTACGTTATCTCCACCAGGGGCGCAAGGGTGAATCAACAACATCAACTACCTAGTAAAATCTCACATAGTGAGGAAGGTAATGTGTACGCCGACCTTATCTGCCCCAATAGTGGCAAATAGGCTGTTTCCGATAGACTCTCGGCTCTGGAAGGCGAAAATAAAATAAGAAAAAGCAAGAGGAGAGAATTCATTAGTAATTCCAGAAGAAATCGTAAGAGTAACAGAAACATAAAAGTCGAAAGATGAATGACATGCAATAACAGTAACCATAATTTAAGGCGTGGGGCTAAGACAAACAACAAGAATAGTGTGGGTCCCACATAAAATGTAAGATATCTAAGACCAATCTTAATCCAACCTCATCTCACCCCGGAAGGGGCGGAAGGGTGAATCCTTTTCTTAAAAGTATATTGTATATATGAATTAGTCAAAATTATTTTTTGTGTATAAATAGTGGATGTTGAATAACTATATTTTAAAATTTTGAATCGTTTTAGTGAAAATCTCTGCTTTGCCACTGTAATGTGTTTTTTTCCTTGTAATGCTCATTTTTATTTGCATTTCAAGTATTATCAAAATCTGTCATGTTCAATGATTTGGCGATCCCAGTGATATATAATATGTTAGCCCTTAAGGGAAATGACGTAGAAATTTCCTCCCAAAATATGTTGACAAAAGACGATTGATCTCCGAACATGATTGCAAATGAAGGTTCTTGCGATCCCCCAAAAATGTCGTGAATTGCAAATTAATACTCCCCTAGCTACAATTTTCTTTCTATTTTACCTGTTATAGCCCTTGCTGTTTTCTCTTCTTTTTTTTTTTCCTTTATATTTTGACATTTCATTTTCTCTATAGTATTTGGTGAATTTATAAACCTTGCTCGTAAGAGTCTATTTGGAAAGCCACCTTGTAATTGGAATTGGTGTATTACTAGTAATTACTTAGTTGTGTAATTACGACGACCTGTTTGTTTGTCATAGTGTAATTACAGTGTAATTACAAGTTTAGTGTTTGGTTGCACAAGTGTAATTACACAGTTAGATTAAATTTTAAATTAAGCAATTATCAAAACTTAAAAGCTAATATAATAAATATATGCCTATAAATTTTTATAAGTATAAATGATATTATATTTGGTATTTAAGATAAACATACATTAACAAGTAATCATATGTTATAACTAATATTGTAAAAATATTTTATCCATATATTTTAAATTAATAATATTTAGTTTAGATACGTGCAAAAATTTAAAAATATACGTTTTTTTAAAAACCTCATGAAATTCATATTTGACAAAACTGATCTAACAATTCTAACTAAAAAATGAACAACATGCGACGTGAACCAATATTACTAAAATAAATAAATTAGAAACATGAATATAACACAATTCAAAATTCAAAAAAAAAATTATTTAGCATATGTCAAATTCTAACATAATAATAGTAAGTTCCACTATAATTTTAGATTAGGAAACATAATAAGTTTATAACCACATGCAACAATGAAATTTCACTTTAATTATATCACTTATTATATGACAAGTTTGTAAATGACTCATTATTTATAATATTAAGAGGTGTAGTTTCAAAAAATAAAATAATAAAATAAATAAAAATAAAATATAAGTAATTAAATGAAATAACAAGAAATAAAGGAAGAGAACTAAAAGATGAAAGCAATTAGAAAGTAAAATTTAAATTTAAATATTAAAATTAAAATAATAGAAATAAAAAGTTATAAAGAAAATAAATTAAAATAAAAATAAAAAGGAAAGAAAACAAAAATAACATTGTAATTACACTAATTACCACCAATTCTCACCTCCCTTTTGAGAATTGGAGAGTGTAATTACACCCTTCCAATTACACCCAATTCTATGTTGGCCAAGTAATTACTTGGCTAAACAAATATGCCAAAGTGTGTAATTACACTCAATTACACCCAAATTCAATTCGTAGATGGCACGCTCTAAATATTTCAAAAGGTTTACGTCGAACACTAAAAACCTACGCAAGAGAATGTTAATCACTTTGGCATCATGTATATTCCTAAAATAAGTTTTCATTTCTACACATGTTTAATAAACTATTATTGAGTTACTTTTGATTTTGTAGTGAAATTAATCTATTTATACAATAAACTAGGTCTATTTACTACAAATTTTAGATGACGAAGACTTCTACAATATGTAAACATGTTACTCCATGTTATAGTGTCATAAAGAAATATCTCAGTAGGAATTAATATCTCATATAGTTGCTATTTTTGACGTACCGAATCGCTTTCGAGAAAACAAATAGAAAGATGACCCCCAAATAAGGATGTTGCCTTCATTTGGCTTGTGCATATCGAAACTTCGTAATTACCAAACCTGTGCAGTGACTCTCAGTTGATATCATAAATTTTATCTCACTTATTATTG